>CAOJBK012118870.1:0-11986 GCA_948294925.1 Codiaeum variegatum
CACCAACTAGGACTCATGACTACACAAGTGGGATGTACAAGGAGGATGATCTATATGAACTTGTGGGCAGAGGGCAATGCAAAGCAATGATAATCACCTATTTATTTTTTCTTTTGTATTTTTATTCAGTAAAGAACTGTGACAAATATCAGTTCCATTAAATTTCTCATTTTCAAATGTGTCAAAAGTGTCCTATATACTGACAAAATTTCATTCCAAGTTTCCTATTGAAATAGTATCTTATCATTATTATTTTAATGGCTCAACTGTTATCCATCCATATTCATTCTCTGTTCTCATTCCCTAGCCACCTTTGACTTGTCTATTTTCTTCTAGCATGCATAAAAGATGATACATGAGCAGATCATGCTGATAACAAACTTAATTGCAAGTTGCAACATTAAAAAAAAAAATACCTGGGATACAAAAAGTGGATACTTTGATGCTACAGAACTTTGATACCTGTCAAATCAAAGTCCACGAATTGGACAATTGACCTAAATGCATTGTGCTATGTGCTACAAACACAAAAGCTCACTATGATACATACTTCAATACAGACTTAATAGTCCTTTCCAAATAATCAGCACGATTGCATGCCATAATCACAACTGCTGCCACTGGTACCTACAAAAACAAAGCAGATACTGGTTTAAAATCACAAGCAATCACTTCAGTGAAGAACAAGAAAAAGAAGAATCAATCAACATCTTACAGACCTGTACTTTGTCAACCACCTTTCGGAGGCTTTTTCCTGAAACATCAACATAGAAAAATGATAAGCCTTTTGATATGTTTACAACCAAATCCAATCCCATGAAAGTAAAAGGCATAAAACCATGTTGACAGCAAATTACGATGAAATAAGAAGACAAATAAGAATTCATAATTAAGATCAAGAAGAGAACAGATATTTAATGTTAGTTCACCACTCGGCAAAAGTCACAAAATTGGTTCATTATTGTTTGAGGTGGTGCTCCAGCTCTAACAACATAGTTCTCAGTAGAAAATCATTTTATTTTCTTCCCTTTGAGACACAAGAAACAATTGGATTGCTTAGTTCAGATGAATTTGAGTAATCATACCATGGCCAATGTTTCGTTTCATGAACGCAGGCATTTGTTACTCCAAAGCCAAAGGTGCAAGTTTCTGACCATTTTTTAAAATTTGCATTACATTATCACCAGCATACTACCAAACTCAAATCATTTCCCCCAACTTCAAACTCCTAATTTTCTGTGTCTATGATAATAAAATCTATACAACTGTTGTCAAATTTAGGTTAGAGAAAAAATGTTCAAATTGCACATGGAAATCAGAAAATCAAGTGCTGAAATAAACGTAAAATTAGGATACTCTGTAACCATGGTAACAAATATCTATTTTTCAACACTTCTACAAGAGATTTGAAAAAAGAAAAAAAAAAAAGAAGAAAAGGAAGGACAAAGCAAAGCTGAAACATTGAATCATGCCTAACAAAATTATCACATGATGAGTCAGGGGCAGAAACCAGACTTAAGAAATGGGGTGGGGGGCGCTGGGGGGTTAGATAAAGGAATCAAAAAGAAAAATTGACGTTGTGGAACCAACCTACAAACATAACATCTATATAAAAGGGATATGTTTGAAAAATATAGAAGAAAGGTTCTGTATTGTGGAAGTACATAAAATTGCAAGGAAAGAAAAAAAAATATAACTTTAAGAAGTTTGGAGGGCGATTAAAAATTAAGACTAATTTCATGTATATGTATATGAATTTTAAATGATTCTGGAGGAACCGAGGCTGCCCCATAACAACCCCCCCTCAATTCCGCACCTGGACGGATCAATATACACAAGAATTGATATTCTCCTTTACAAGTGCAACACAAACTCGATTGCTTGGATTTGCATACAGCATTTTCTCTTTGATTAACTATATCATTTGGTTTAAAACATAGCAACTTCAGATATCACCATGGCCAAAGCAATAAGAACAAAAGAACTTACTTTCAAGATCTTCAACAAGAGTCGTCAGCTGTCTACACTCTGCAGCTTGACGCTTCCTTTCTTCTGAAATAATTATAGAAAGGAATTAAGTGGAAGAATCAAAATTTCAATAGGTTTTGCTAGTGTAACAATGTGAACAAGATACAAAACTGCCAACGATAGGGTCTTCCTAATGGCCAACATAAAGATCCTTGCATACAATATATAATGCATGTTCATAAAGCTGTAATGAACATGGATATACAAAGAAGAAAGAGAAGGAGAAAAAAAACATTCCACGGTTACATTTTACAACTTAAAAATTAAGTCAAGCTTTTCATGTTAAAAATGTAAACAAGAAAAGCACGAGGAGCATTGATGCAGTCTACTTATTACTGGTAACATGTCCCAAAAGGCATCTGAAAATTCAAAATCAGATGTTTAGTATCCTTTCAAAGTACAGTAACACCAAAACAATAAATGAAGTAATTGCCATTTTGCAATGCTCTGAGCACGTCAAGCAATCAAGACTTTTGAACATAAGATTATTTCAACAAAATAAAACAATGAACCCTTGGAGAGAATGCAAAACCTTCAAGCGCCACAATTTGTCCTTGCTGCATGCTTATTTGATCAATTAGCAACCGCATTTGACTTGTGCAATGGTTCTCCGATTCAACCTATCAGAAAAGTAAATAAATAAATAAAAGAAACTGGAAGTGCCAGTTCTGCCAAATGCGAGCCATAAATCCACAAATAATTAGGAAGGAAGACTAAACAGAAACCAAAGGATGTGCAAGTGACTGTCCTTAAGTCTTAATCAAACCAAACTCAAGCTAAGAAACTTTAATTTCTGTAATTAAGACTGAATTAGCTCCTAATTACATTCAAATTTAAAAGAAGAAGAAAAGGCTATAAGTACCGCAGAAGCGAGTCGATCAGCGTACTTGGATTGTGTGGCAAAAAGGCGCATCTACAAAGAAAATTTCACAGATAAACAATTTATCATTCATTTACAGTGAAATCTATAGCTTAAAATGTTTATACAGAGAGGCACCTGAATATAGATGAACGCAACAGCGGCTGGAACGAGAAGGCATCGAAAATCGCAAGTGAATCTGGCCATTTTACTTGCTATTAATCGATTTCAGGAATGTTTCATTTTCACTCATTTTTCATTTTTTTTCTTAAATTTATGTTTATGAAAATCACAATGAACTGGGCGTGTTTACTACTCCTCACCTAGGATAGGAAGAAGAGTCAAGCTCATGCAGACTTTGCTAACATGTGCCGGCATGTTTTTTTTTTCTTTTTAAAATTTTCTTTAATCAGATTTGAAAGTCGTTTTGAAACGGTCCTCCTTCCCCAGCCATCACCACATCTCCAACCACATTTACTGACCGAGCATTATTGAAACGCTGCCGTTTCATTCGTGGGAAGGCATATTTGCTACCATTGACGTCAAAAAGTAGATTTGTCTTCTCGAAAACTCTATTCGTTCTTTCTGGATATATGTTTGAAAAGCTCAAAAAGTATATTTGATCTTGGTGCTATGGGTGTTGTAATAGTGGAAGATGTTTTGATAATGATGAAAAATAGGCCTGAAGTTAAGGCTTTTGGGGGTTTGTCTGTGTTTTTTTATGGGATGGGTGTGGCTCTTCATGCATTTGAAGGGATTGGTATGGTTTTGCCTATAGAATCAGAGACTAAAGATAAGGATAAGTTTGGGAGAACATTAGGATTGAGCATGGCTTTTATTTCCTTGCTTTATGCAGCATTTGGTGTACTGGGTTACTTTGCTTTTGGCAATGAAACTAAAGATATTATAACCTGCTAATTTAGGTACTGGACTCATTACAATTTTAGTTCAACTGGATCTTTGTATCAATCTATTTTTCACTTTCCCTATCCAGTGTATGAGATAGTGGAGCGGAGATATTGGCGTGGGAGGTATAATTTATGGCTAAGATGGCTGTTGGTTTTGGTTGTGTGTATGGTTGCTTTGTTGGTACCAAATTTTGCTGACTTCATGTCTTTGGTGGGACGTAGTGTATGCTGTGGACTAGGATTTGTTTTGCCAGCTTTGTTTCACTTGTTAGTGTTCAAAGAACGACATGGGTTGGATAGGTTTGTCTATTGATGTGGCAATTATGAATGGAGGTGTTGTTCATGCATTTTCAAGAACTTGGTCTGCTCTTATGGAGATTTTATCTGTGAAGGCATAGTATGTTGTACATTTGAAATTTTAGCAATCGGCATTTGTATGCTATGAGAGAGATTGTGATACCAGCTTTGGCTATGAAACTACTACCTTGTGGATCCCAAAGATGAAAAGGTTACTATTTTGTTGTTGTCTGGTATCACCCTTTCTGTTATTTAACTATTTATAACAATAAATAATCTATTAAAAAGTTCATTCAAGAAGATTGTATTATTCTGCTCAAGTGTAGTTAATCAGTGGTGGTGGATTAAAGTCTATCTGTTAGTTCATAGTAGTTGCTTATGATGGTTGTAACAATGTTGAGTGAGAACAAACCATGTTGTAAGTCTATTAGAATGAAATGTAATATAATAAAATGGATTCCAAATTTTGCTTACAAAAAATAGATTAAATGTTTTTTTTTTTTCCTTTTAGCATCGTATGAGTGGAATATCTTAGTATCTATTCAATCAATTAGAGATAAACTAATATTTTCCTCTCAAGTCATGTATAAGAGTCTATAGTCTCATTTTGAGGCATATACATATTTGGTTTTTCCCAAATAGAACTTGAGAATTTCGATTTGTGAAATTGGTGTTATGATATACACTAATTTGTTTACTACTATGTTTTATTTTCAAGTGCCTGAAATGAAGTGCTAATTACATTCTTCAGACAATGCTCTGAGTTTATCTTGTGCAAAACATTCAAAGTTGGTGGTTGTAGAATCAAATATTTTAGTAGATTAGACTGGTCCTTTTCTTTTCTTTGCCAAAGGTTATTTGGAATTTATATGAATTCACACATGGTTGGGTTTAGAGAAGGTTCGGTTACTCGACCTCAAGTTGATCCAATGTGTTCAGTACTTGGCATTCATCCTATCAATATCAAATTTCTATTAAAAATCTCAAATGAACAGTTACTTTCATGTTTTTCTTTTACCCAAAATGACACAGTGATTAGTTTTTGTCCACCTTTTCAATCTCAAGGGTCCTAACATGAATAACAGTTTCCAAATTTCATTTTGCAAGAGTGGAAATTTAAAAATTCATAATTTTAAGAAATTCTCCTAATTCTAAAATTTGCACTGGATGGAAGCCAGACATCCTAGCCGCTCGAAATTATTGATTTTACTATTAACATAGCTACAATTTATTACTTTGAAAAACTTCCTTTTATATTTTTATGATAAAATAGATGAACTTAAATTTTGATCTTTTAAAATATAAAAGACACTTTAGAAGCTAAATGGTGAAGTATCTAGACAAACTTGAATTTTCAAACCCAATTTTACTAAAATTTAAAATTTTGAAATCTAAAAAGATAACTGAATCGAACTGTATGAAGAGTTATAAATAGTGGGGTCTTTTAGATTAAAGGGACGTAAAATTTTTAAGTTGTGTATAATCATAGGAATGTAAAAATCTGAGATTGTAGATTTCTGAAAATATTAAAATATATCGTATTAAAATCCATGAATATTTTTATGGCATTTCTAAAAGTAAAATTGAATTGTATAAGATAAAAATGAGGGAATTCAATATATATATATATATATATATATATATATATATATGAGAGAGAGAGAGAATTCAATATTCTTACCTTTCACGTAGATTTTTAATTTATATAAAAATGAGATGAATTGTTCAACCTTTAAAAAGGAAACCAAATGAAGGAATTTAATACAATTTATGAATTGTGTAAATTTTTTCATTTGAATTCTCTCAATTCAAATACCCTCAGAATTATTTCAGAGCTCATAATGACCTCAAATCCAAGTTTTTACCAAATCATTATGGAATCGTGCCATATCTAAATAACCATAATCAGACCAAATACATAATTTCATACTAAAAATGACATTGTTTGAGAACTGCACCATCTATACGAGTGTGATGTATGGATGATGGTGTTAGAAAGAATATAAAAGAGGTTCTCGAATATAAAAGAAGTCCTTCTGTGACTTTTGACATTCGACTCAATTTTTTTATGTCCTTTTTTTTCCACACAAGGTTCCCATTTATCTATTTGTTTCCATATATTTCTTTTGTAAAACCATTATTTTCTAAAAAAAAAAGGGTTGATTACTAAAGACAGTTCAAACAAGATCAAGGCCAATTATTTCATCTATTAGCTTCATGGGTTAGCAATTTACTTTTCATAATAACAAAACTATGTTATTGTGAATTAGCTAATGTTTCATCTAAGTGTATTCAAATGGATCTAATATATTCAGTCAACTTATGTTCTGATCATGAGAAGACATAGAGAAGAACCTATGTCAGATGACTAATGACTAACCATGATCCCAAGAAACTGACAGACTTGAAGACTTCTAAGCTGAAATGTCTTTAGCTGTCCATGTTAGAAAATTATGTTAAGTGGATCAGTTATGTCTCCTACATAACTGTCTCTTCATGTGCTTTAAACTTAGTAAAATCAATTTTGAAAAATCAAACCATTTTTATTCATGAAGAATTCTTTTTGTTAGTTTGCAGGGTATATATTCTTTGAAAAAGGAATATCCATCTAGGTTATGTATTATACAACATTACTTTTTCATCAATCCCAGCGATAAAATACATTGACTATGCAAAAATATTCATCTATGGGAGATAGATTCCGACTCACTGACATTTGTATGTTAGGCTGTCAGATATAGATTTACATAACTTTGACAGCTTATCTGTTAAAAACAAAGTCAACTATAGTAGATGTTATACTTATTTTCATCTTACTTTCTCATACCTATCTCATAATAGCTATATTATTTTTGTCTAATAAATATCCCCCTCATAACTCCTTCTGGAGTTGATGAAAAGAAGTGACTCGATTTAAATTGCTCATACATTTTCAAGATTGATCATTTACTAACTTCTTCTATTTCTTATTCTTGAAAACAATTTTAATTATCTCTTCATTTGAAGAAAAGATTTTAAGCATTAAATTTCATTCTCAAGCAAGTTAAAATATTATAGATTTATTAGCTTGAGTTATCATTAAAATTCCTACTTGCGTTCAAGTTTTGATCCACATAGGTATTTTTATAATAAGTATTTTTGTTTCTTTGTATATTGTATTCAAAATATGGTAAAGGTTTCAAGCACCTAACGGAAAAAACTTGTGTTAGAGTTTTGGGGTGTCATAGTTACCCAATCCAAAAGTATGTGATATTCACATACTCCTGATAGCACGTGAATAGGTTTTCATAAGTCTAAGGTGAAATTCTTAGGGTGTTAGTAGAGCCAAGGGAAGACTCGACTAAGATTAGTGTGAAAAAGAGTAGACCCTTGTTAAACTTGCTCTAGCCAAACTTAAACAGAGTTGATATAATGAAATACTTAAAGTGGGATCTTTGTGAAATTGATGTAGGCGTTAGTGCTAACCAGTATAAATCTTTGTGTTACTCTTTTTTTTTTTTTGCTACATAATTTCCTCAATTTTGCATTTAGCTGACATTGCATCTGACTTCTTGTTTCTAATCTAACTTATTAAGTTGAATTTTAATAACAAAAGTAAAGATTGATTATTCATCAAGCTATAGTCTTTTAATCTTATTAGCTGGCTAACTGTTAAAATTATCAGTTGAGAATTTAACTATACACTTAACTAGATAGCTTAATAGACGATTTCAGAAAATAGATAAAAGTATCTGATATAGCTTTAAAGAGACTAATTTGATAAATCAAATCATCTGATCTAAATTAATCGATTAAGTTGAAATATAAAGAGGGCGTTATTTCAATTAGTTGAAAAAGAGTCCAATTAACCCCTTTATTGGGCATCTAATCTACTTTTTCATTTGGTATCAGAGTAGGTCTCAGCTAATCTAAGGATTAACATCCTTAAAGAAAAATCCACTAATGGTTGGTCATGCTAGAGCTCTACTACTACTGCCTGAAGGGCAATCGATTAATAGACACCTTTGTTTAATGGAACTCAATATGTCTATTGGAAAAACAAAATGACATATTTATTTAGATTACTGATATCACTACCTGGACTATTATATGCAATGGTCAAAAGTTCCAACTAAAATGGTTGAAGGAGCAACCGTTGCTAAACTTGAATCAAAATATATGGAAGCTAATTGGACTCAAATAACCCTGAATGTTAAAGCTATGAATATCTTGCACTGTGCTTTAACCCCTTTTGAATCTAATATTGTTTCAAGTTGCAAGACAGCTAAGGAAATATGAGACAAGCTAAGAAATACTTATGAAGGAACCAAAGTAGTCAAAGATCCATAGATCCATAAAGATTTGAATCATTAGTTTCATGGCATTGTCATTTCTTTGAAGCTTCTTATTGATATCATCTGTCCAATCCTTAGGATAAATCAGTTCACCTTTAGTATCCTTTAGAAACAAATGGTTCTTTCTCAATAATTTCCCATAAGTCATAGCCCTATGATCGAATGTGAAATCTTATGCAGACCTTTCATTGTATAAAAGTTATATGTTATTATTATGTGTTTGTAATGGCATGAATGGATGATCATGGACTTTTAACTTAATAATTGACTTTCTGGGGCTTGTAATATTCTTTCACTATAATAGGGATTGTAATTAATAGTTAGTTACTAGATTAGCATTTCAAATTCATTGATCCTAAGGCCAATCTTTTCTTTGTAATCTTGCCTTGGTATACCAAGGATACATATGTACACATGAGATGTGGAGATGCAAGAGTAAAAGAGGGTTCAACCCATGAAGATGTCTAGTGGGAGCATAAAGATTAAAGTAATCTTAGAATGCTTGTAATCTGATAACCTAAAACCCTTACTCATTCCTTATGGCTGAGAATTGAGGCCTTAAGTCTATGATAATGCCTATGTGTATTATTGTCCATTTATTGATATGTATATGAGATATATGCATGTTGCATATGATGCAGATAAATTGGATAATGTGCAAAGTGAGATCTAATTAATAAGACCCAAAAATCTCCCAAAGTTTAATATTAAGTCATGGCTCTCCATTGGAGCAATGAACCTTGGAAATATGTTTCTGAACTTATTTTCTTGAATTCATTGTATAGCATGAGATATTGTGAGTATGAGATACATTGAATGGCAAGAACGACAATGCATACCTGAGTTGTATGATGTACAAATCGTCATACTCACTGGTCCAATGGGTTTGACTTAACTAATGTGAAAGGCCAAGAACGGCAATGTGTACCTGAGGTTGGAAGCATTAGGAGCTAATAGATTGAATTTCACATGAGATGTGATAAACAAGAGTTGTTCACTTGTGAGAAATCAATCCTTAGAAAGATAATGTGTAGCTTGCAGTATTGATGAACAAGAGTTGTTCACCTTGCAAGATTTCAATTAACCCACTACAGATTCACCGCAATGGAATCTCCGTTTTCTATTTTGGAAGTATAAGATTCTCCAAGTTAGTAGGAGTACTATTTTGATTAAAGACCAAATGAAATAGTAGATTTACATTTCACATAAAATAAAATGATCTTATTATTTTCTATGATTAGTCTGATAACACGAATGAATCCCACCCACTAAATAAGAATAACTAATGAATAATATTCATGGGGTCAAACTATATGGATTGGTTGGAAACCTATAATTTTTGCTAACTTATGAGATAAGTATGGATAAAGAAATCCACATAGGAAGCTTCTCATGTAGCAAGGAAAGAGTTTCCATTACTTTGGGATATTAGAAGTACATTATCAAAGGTATTTAGAATACCTTGAGGACAATAGCAAGAGCAAGAGATTAATGGACCTTGAAAAAGAGACAATTTTTAATTGTTCTACTTCTAAAATGATGTATATAGTTCATTACTATAAAGTTTAGAGAAATGAGAATTAATTCAATTATTGGAACAAGTGTTGTTTCAAGGGTAATTGAATTAAACCCTATTGATATGAGATATCATGTTTTAGTTGAAAAACAATTTTGAATGCACCTAATGTCATCAAAATATTATTTCTTGACTAGTATAAGTTCTTAACTCAGACTTTAAGGAATATGTCTCTATTATAGCAATAGAGTTATTGACATGGGTTATACTTAATTATTTCTATTATGAGATAATGGAACAACAAAACACCTCCAAGCTTAAGTAATATTAATGCCATGATTAAAACCTAATCCTAATTCAAAAATTAATTTAGTCTCTTAGAACTAGGTCATTTAGCTAAAGATAAAGATTCTAAGGTTGGAGAACATGGGGATCCTAGATAGGAAGTGAACCTACTCTGACTTATGAATCTTATATCCTAGGCAAAAGTGAGTAGGTCACCCTTTGTTAGACAAAGTGGAAGAGTGAAATTAATTTTTTGAATTCATACATGAGATGTATGTGATCTATTTAAAGAAGTGGATTAAGGAGGGTATCTATGTTTCATCCCTTTTACAGATGATCTTTCGAGGTTAGAGTATGTTTATTTGATGAACTGCATTTTATCTTATTCACAGATGATCTTTAAATATTAGAGCACATTTATTTGATGAAATATAGATATGAGTTGGTTGAAGAGTTCAAACCATTCATGAACGATGTTGAAAAACACACATCTAAAGATATTAAAACCATCAATGACGCCGAGGGAGTAAGTCCTTTAAAACTGAGTTTGGAAACTTCTAAAAAACAAATGGTATGATATTAAATATCCCTTTTTGGAACACCATAACTAAATGGTATACCTAAAAGAGATCGTACCCTATGAGATAAGGTACATTTAATAATGAACTATAAATGTTTTATAAATTTCTTTATTGAGATTAACAAGTGAGGTAGCTCCCTATATCATTAATAGAATTTCATCCTAATTTATTTCTATAAATTCATATGAGATATGGTATAATAACATGTCTTAAGTCTGTTAAGATTTTAGGTGTTTAGCTCACATTAAAAGGCTAAGAAATAAGACTGTTGGATGAGAAATCTATTAAATATAGGTTTGTTGGATATCCTAAAGTCAGTTTAGGATTCTATCTTTATCTTCCTTAGGCAAACAAGTGTTGTTAGCTAGGTTGTCCTTTTCTTGAGAAAGAGTTTCTTCAAGAGAATGACACAGATAGAAAGATAATATAAGATGAGTTGTCATCTAGAGAGATCTAACAAAATGGTCAAGTAAAATTGATCAACCCCGTGAATAATTTTTTCGGTTAATGATGTATCCATACAAAGGACCTCGAAGGATTAGTAGTGCATCTCACCTATAGGAGAGATACAAGTTTCTTCATAGGAATATATAAAAGTTGTTCATTTATGAAGAAGTTGATTAAGAGTTGATCCTACTGGAATTGAGGAAACTATATGAGATATAGATTCTTAAAAATGGTAAAGGCAATGAAATTTAAATGGACTTTATGTATGCGAACCAAGTCTGTGAACTTATAAATACACCTAAGGAGTGATTCCCATAAAATAAGGAATTTCAAGTAAGAGATTGACGTAGATGGAAACGTGATAACTTTATATGCAAACCAAGTCTATGGACTTGTAAATCCACCTAAGGGGTGATTTCCATAGGATAAAAAGGAGTTTCAAGTCAAGGATTGGTACATACGGAGATGTCCTAACGTTCAAAGTAAAGCATATAGTAAAAAAGTTTTGCTGTGGGGAAAAGGGTTTACTGTCAGGTAACCTACTTTCCAAAGCTATATTTGGATCCATTATAATTTTATTAGCAACTATAATGCACTATGATTATGAGATTTGACATGAGATGTCAATATTTCTTTTCTTGATGGAAACATTTAGAAAACTTTTTCATGGAACCACTTAAAGGTTTATAATCTATAGAAAGTTCCAAAGTGTCTAAGCTTAAGAGATCTAT
>CAOJBK012119060.1:0-11821 GCA_948294925.1 Codiaeum variegatum
TCCAGCACATAACAAACCACTTCAAAATAGTGCAGGTCCTTAATGGAGTTGGGCATCAACATCATGGGATTCACTTGGAAATATTCAAAACATCTAAGTAGAAAGGAAAGGGAGAAAAGAGCAATCCCCTGATCATATGATCGTAATACCAAACATAATCCCACTCCCCCTTGGCCAACTCGACTGCTGTATTGGTTGAGAAGATCCAAGCCTCCAGAGAAGGGCAAGTAACACAGATATACTTAGACATACAGTTCATGTTCTCATGAACGCACCAAAACTAAAGGTCATGGGCGTAATATCCTTCATATATGGCCTTATCGTGCTATTTATGTAGGAAGCAATGTCTTGAGTCTTGCTCTGCTTCTAAGCCTTCTCAACTTCAAGAAAGTGCTTCTTTTGTTTCTGTGAAGAAGCCATGGAAATGTTTCAAGGAAGAAGAACAAAAAGGAAAAAAGAGAAGAAAGTTGAAGAAAGCAAATGAAACGCAAAAGAACAAAGAAAGTGTAGAAGCAACAGGATTTCAAAAAGTTAAAATGAAAGAGGAAGGCAAGCTTTTATAGATGCCCAAGAGTCATTAAATTCCAAAACGAAATGGCACTTGGCGATACTTGGCAGACAGTAACCGCTCAAACCCTTATTTCTCAACATAAATACGCCAAACCGCTCCACCACGTGGCAAGAAAGAATTTGTAGTAATAAAGGTGTCATTACCTAGAAGAACGGAACAGTCTCATCCAGATCAGGCGGAGAGTTGCATTTGGAGCAGTGAAGAGTCACATCTTTTCAATTCTGAAACAGCACGAGCCTCCTGACATCCCTCCATTTGAATTTCAAAATTCAAAATTGCCCACTCAAACAAGGGGCGTTCTCCACAAGGCTCAGTAGACCCTCCTCAAGTACTCTTTGAGCTGCGAACCCTTCGAGTGCTAACACTTAAGGGGGACTACTAATACAGTCCTGCATCAGTGTGGTTTAACACCAACTAAGGGTTTAGGATTAGTCCAAGCCTTGCAAATGTGCTAGTCACTCCCTAAACCCTCCGAATCTTCAGAGATATGGCCTGTTAGCCTTCAAGGTTCGGACGTCTGACAGAGACAACTGACTACATCACTCATCAGCCCACCGGTCATGTCACAATCCTATCAAGGGTACTTTGCAGACAGCCAAAAGCAGATATATGTCTCAGCTACAGGGGGCTTAGCCTTATAAATATCCCTCAAAACGCCTTATTCAGGTATGACTTCACACATACACGAAAAGTCATACAATCTATTTCTGTGAATTTTATATTAACTTCTCTATAGTAACTGACTTGACTATCGAAGGCTTTACGCCGAATGCCCGTTTGGTCATCCCTGACTGTTTTACTGTATTGCAGATAGATTAAATCCAATCAAAAAAATTCCATTTAGACTTTGTGAAAATACACCACGCATCATTATTTGAATTGATTTACGAGATGATGCAAAGTTATTTTATTGTGCTTCTTTTCCCGATATCAATGGTATTTGTGTTTAGACTACAAGATACATAGAAATTACTTCATATAGAAATTTCGATAAATTTTTCCCCTTAGTGACTCCACAATGAGTTTGACATCTTCGTAAAATAGTATATTGGTAAGAAAACCTAGGTACTCCAACAATGTCTTCGGCGATTTAAGTTAATCACAAATACTTTGTGCTAACTGATAATTTACTTCGTATTTTGATATTTGATCAATTGCTACATTTCATCCAGAATACTATCGTAGCTAAGAAAATTAATTACAGTTGATAATTTCTTGAATCTACATCCACTGCTGCCCATCTACTCTTGATTAATATTAGTGTAACTATGAATCCATGATAAAAGTTACCCAGAACTTTAAATAAAGAGAATTATTTTTCCAGAAGCCAAAATTAAAAAAGTAAATTATTAAGTTCTAGAAGCAGCCATTGAATCTTTGAACATTTTAACAATATTTTGTTTGAAAAAGTTTTGATGTCTGAATGACTTCATAAGCAAAGTAAGTAACACCAAAAACAAAGCCTGGACAAAAGTCCTCCATCCTATTTTATCAAACCATAATATTGTTACTGCTGGATTCCACCCCGCAATTATCAAGTAACAAATCCTCACCTGCAACGCAATAGCTTTAACAAGCTAATTCCATTTTCGGGAGGAACAGTTCCTTGTTTCTGCTATTTCTCTCTGTTAGTAAGGGGTATCTTGTCCCTAATTCATAATCTTGTGTTTAAATGGGACAAAAAATAGCATGACAAAATGTTGGGATTCTTTTTTTTTTTTTTACCTTTGCTCAAACAAAAATCCTGATACAAACAAATATGAAAAATAAAGATTTTCTCAACAGCAATTGGTTGCAGTATACATCAAGATTGTGAGATGATAAAACCCCTAATCGCAATAGCCGCACAACACCCCACATTGTTTTAGTTCAATAAAGGGAAAACAAAATATGTTCCTTTCCTACCTCACCAAGTTGAAAGCAATCATAATTAAGATTTTCTCATCAAATTCAACATCATACAAACATTTTGCATGGAAAATCTGCTGAGAATTATCATCCCTTGAACCCAAATTTCAGAAGAACTGTGAACTTACTAAATGCTTTTGCAAATCATATTTCACATGACAAATCCATCAGATTGATTACTCACATTCAGTCACTTGTGCTGGTGCCCACCCCAATATGTACCGGCTTGCTTAGAACGCTTCTTTTATCAAAGTCAGTCATGTAAATGCCCATTTGAACTATTGCTGACTTGTAAATCAACCCAAGTGCTTTCCCTTTCAAATGAAGCAATCCAGTCATTGAAAATTAAAGAAGGATAGCTCTCCATCACTCAAAGAATGCTTCTAACCTGTAAAAGAACAAAGAGTCATAACATGCTATAGGAATATTAAATTCATATGCATGTCATATTATGACCTTTCTCGGCAGGCACTGATTTACAAGTATTTCAAGAAAAAAAAATTGCCATACACAATTAATGCCACAGTATATAACAGCATTCATTAGTAAATACAATATCAACAATAACAGTAACAATTGTATATCGATAAAGAATAGGGGGATATCAACTCTGCTATACATGATGAGCAAATACATAAAATGTACATCCGAGAACCACCAAGTTATTGTCATTAAGAAAATACAGATACGTCTGGAAGTTAACGTTATTATGTAAATGCAGTTATGAGAGTCTCAAAGTGACATCAAAAAAGGCAAACATCCACAGGATTCACAGAACCCAGGATGCAAATCATAGTTACCTGGACCGAGTTACATTTCAGATCTTTATACAGGTAGAGGAATAATTCACAGCTTAACTTAGTATAAGGTATGCAAGACAACATCTATAAAAATAACACTATTATAATTTTCTTTTCTTTTTTTTTTTTTTTGAATCTTAGGCAATATATTTTTTAAAAAATGAAGAAATTGGTACTAATTGATGATACATTTCAGTGCATAACTTCCTCTATTAAATGACAATTACTTATTTTATTATTATCATCATAATTATTAAAAATTAGTCTAGCCAATCATTTTGCCCCCAATGGGTGTGGCCTAACGGTATGTAGTTTACAGCTGCACGTTCCAGATTTGAATCTCGGAGGAGCGAGGAGATAAAATTGATTTAGACATTAGTTCATCCTCTTATCTTTCCTTTAAAAAGAAAATCTAGCCAATCATTTAATAATAGATAAACATTAATCAACCTAGGAATCAAATGCTACTTTAGCAAATGGGAAAACTGTTGATTCTCCCCATTTACAATCTAGAATATCCTAACAGACTACGGTTAACTATCAACCAAGTACGAGGTGAAAATGGTTAAAATATTTTTTTAATGAATATGATGATTAAAAGCCTACCTTGCAAAATAAACACTTGGCTATCTTTTGGTAATCCAAAAGGTGTGACTTCATTTTGTACTGCAATAGTAACATGATCTAAGATGCACATTCTGATAATGGTACTGTAGAGTGACAGGAAATTAGCTATATGATCCAAACATCGTTGGGAAAAGCTATCAATCTCAACATATGTAACCTATGGATGATTAATAGTTACCTAATTCACTGGCGTGCCCATATAATCCAAAACGTACATTCTAGAACACAGTAATTTCGCAATCCTAAATGCAACTGTATGCAAATTAGATTGTCAACAAGAGCTCCAACATTAGATATATTATTTAGGAGGTAACCAAGAAAAATCATGAACTACAGTTGCTATCCAATATTTCACATTAAGTGAGAGAATTAGAAGTTCTATTTTACTAGAAAGTAGTTGTCCACGAAGTGTTAATAACTGTGTTTAGTTCACAAAGAACTTCTAGGGACTTATACTTCGTTTGTTTGACTTCAATAATTTTAACGACAATTCTAGCACTCGTATACCTAGTCTTCTTTAATGGAGGATACATATGCCAATTACACTTATTTAAACTAAATAAGTCTTAACTCCCTTAACACCTCTTAATAAAAAGTATTTCTCCCAAATTTAGGAGGCAGACCTTCAAAATCCCAAAACTTTTTCCAATAATTGTTACAAAACAAGCTAAATTGCATTTCACAAAAGTTTTATTGCCTTTACTCCATACCAAACAATATCCATAATTAAAATTAAATTATTGAGTTAAATTTGATTACTGTTTATCCAGTATAAATAATAGGTTCTTAGGACTGCATATGGTTAGAATCAGTCGATTTTCAATATGAATCACCATATTCAATATGAGTCACACTTAAAACAATCTGACCCGACTCTATAGGGGAATTGAATTGGACATGGAATCGATGTCGAATTGTGAGAAGCCCATGAATCGTATGATTCGGCCAATTCATTCATTACTCGCCGTTACAACCTAATAATCCATTTAAAAGACCAGAAAACCCAATAAACCCACTTGTATTAAACAGGAAAATAATTTTTTTTTTAAAAAGAGAGAATTAAAGGAAATTGAAAAGTCATACTTTAGTAGAAAATCACAAGAAAGAAGACTAATTGCCAAAAATAAAAAACCTGCACTTGAATTATTTACACCAGTGACCAGCAATACATCTTCCAATATTCAGGTGCGTTTTTATTTTCTTATCATTTTTCTTCTTCCTAACTCTTAATTCTTCGGATTCTCCGTTGTTGAAAATTGAGACTTTATTTTTAACAGAGAAAAAACTGTGCTTTTTAAGCTGATGACATGCTCCGTTTTTTAAACTTCATGCTCTATTTTTATGAGCACCATGTAAGTCTTCTTGTTTCAGATGATTGTTATTTTTTTATTATAAAAGATCAGCCCACTTGGATGTGTGCCTTCTTTCTGACAAATCAACTACAACTTGCAAAGTCTAATATAAAATAATACTTCAATTTATTATGCCAACAGAGTAACTTCCACTCACTTTTGTTTTATTATTTTTTTGTCTATAAGACCATTAACATGCCCACTTACATGCATCATGTATCTAACTTGTTATTTAAATAGAAAAATCTTTTGTATGATTTTAAATTCATTCCCTAGTATGTAAAATAATTTATAATTTATTTAAATTTTTAAATTATATAATCTATACGGGTCATAGAATTTCTTAGTTTACAATAAGTAGTATTTTTAGACGCATTGATACATCTAAAAATTATAATATATATTCTGAAACTTGTTCTTGAAATGAATATATCATTTATATTTAAAATTAGAAATGTCAACATGTCGACCGAATTCATTTGGGTTCTACAAAACAGGAATTCGATTTTCATTCGAATCCCGATTTAACAACCCACAGCAATGTTAATCTCGTGCTGGACTTAATTAGAAAACTCTAATACTCAAAACTCTAGAAAGACTCGAGCTTGATGGATACTCTGAACTCGGTTTCACTAAATTCATTTACTATTAAAGAAGATAATAAACTTATTTATTAATGTTAAAACAAAACTCAAGTTCAAATTGATAAATAGGTTTAAATTGATGAACTGTTTTCAAATATTTCTTACGAATAATATATTCTCAAAACTAAAACTAAATACTAAATTATATTGACAAACTACTAGGGTGGAATACATTGGTATTCAAACATAGCTCAATTTGCTACTTGACTACTCGAGTACCATCTCAACTCAACCAAAGCCAAGTAAATTTGGAATAATTTGTGAGTTGGGTCCGAGTTATTTACAAGTAACTTGACTCATTATATCCTAGCTTACATAAAATAATTTTTAAATTGAGTAAAACAATCTTGTATAAATCTGTTGAAAAAGTAAAAAGATAATAATATTTAACTTTATTTATAATTAGAAGTAAAGATTTCTCATCAGTACCTCTATTGTGACTAAAATAAAAACTGTAAAATTAGTTAATATCAATTTCCTCCCTTTTTTGTATAGATAGACTGCAAATTATAAAATAAATTATAAAATATTTTAGTGTTTCTAATATTTTTTGAAAGGGTATAAGATAGGAAGCGTTACTACGGTAAAATTTTGATATTAAAAGCCTAATGTCTCGAGTAAGTATAATTTGCATCCTGTGACACATTAGCATACTAAACGCACCCCTTTGTCACCATACACCATGGCAGTAGCCACATGTCATCTCCATAGCCATACCACAACCTAAAACATACCACTTTCCAGGTAACTACAGGACAATCCACTGAATTTGACAGAAGAAAGAAGCATGAAAAAGTAACTTTTGGTAGTCACTCACAAGTTAATCTTCCCTAAAAATCAGGGCAGCAAGAAATAGAAGGTAAGAGAGGGAATCAAAGAAAATCCACAAGATACTTTACCAGCTTAAGGTCCAAAAAACTGGTTCGAAATTCAAGAGATCCTTCTCTAAAATACCGTGTAATTGCATTCTGTACAGCAGTCATTTCCGATGAAAGATTAGACGTGCATTGAGATCAGTTCATCAGCCCCACATTGCCTAATATTAATAACCATAGACTCATTAAATGAGGGAGAAATGTCACAACAATGTCGTCGGGGAGCCTTCATCTGAAATAAAGTAGAACTGACATTAAGGTGAGATCAGCAAAACAACCAAATCATAAAACAAAAATAGCGAAAGTAACCAACTTTATTTAACTCATAATTATTCAAATCAATAAAGCCAATACCTGTTCATTATTGGGTTCTAGCCTATGCGAAAACACTCTGACTTGCTCCAAATTCTTTATGGCTTTAGATCTAGAGCAACCTGAACTGTGCCTGGTATAAATAATCCAAAAACCTCCATCACCAGATGAAACACTTTCCATAAAAAAGACAAGTGGTCTTTTACATGGATCCCTAGGATATTCTCTCATATTAAACATATAACGAGTGGAATCTGCAGTTCCAGATCTCCTCCAAGGTCTAAAGGTCCTCTGAAGAGAAAGGAGATCTGGAAGAAGTTCATTGCTCTCAAATACCTGAACCGAATAACCCCAAGAAACTGAAACAGTCAAAGAACTACTGAGGTCATAGCACACAACTTGTTGCAAAATCCTGGCACTATCAACAGTAGCTTTGAAAAGATGTTCTGCTGCTTGAGCCTTGCTCAAATTAGGAAAGAGTGGATCTGCAGCATCTAAATGATGAAGGGACAGTATAGGTGACAATGGATGTGCAGAAAGCATGCCAAACAAATTCCCCCGCATATCAACCTGGAATACATCATTTAAATTTGGATCTTGAGTCACAATTCCATCGCCAAAATTGGAGGAACGCATCTTTTTATGAGACAAAGTAAACATAACTCATATACCATGAATAAAGACATGGATAAAATGAAAAGTATCTCCTTATAATAACATTGACCACGTCATTCAGCTCAACAAAACCTGAAACTATTCAATCTGACAACCTCAAATCCTTAATCAAATCTGTAAAAATAGACTTAACTATTAAATGATTGGTAAAAAAAAAAGTGAACTATCATATTCAATTAAAAAAAAAGGAAAACAGAGGAAAGAAAGAAAAAAGATATAAATAAAGTAAAATTTTAAAACTAGAATTAAAAGACTATTTTCTTTAAAAAAAAGATAGTATTTGGTTGTATATAATAGAATGCAATGTAATACAATCAAATGCATTTAAAGTGTAAATTTACATTAGAAATGCAATTGATTATATTGTATTGGACTCCACTATATCCAACCAAATACTACACAAAAATACTAATATTTCATTGACAATCAAGTGAAGTAACTAAGCGTTCAGAGTCTAAAATTATTTTCAAGTCCAAAACTAGTAATCACACCAATAATTAGCTATTTGATGAGTGAACAATATACAACCAGATATAGAATATATATATATATACCACAAACAAAGTCCTCATGCTCCCCTACCAAAAAATTCACTTGACGAAAATCAGAAAATGGCCGAAACTAATAAAAATCTAAAATTTCTTGAACTAAAAATGCAAGAACATGTCAAAAACGAATTTGGTTTGCTTAGGACGACAGTGACTGGTAGGGAAGTATCCATTACAATTCAACAAGATCTTTAACTGATCAAATCAAACAATTGACATTTGCCATCACAAAACTCAATTTAGTCCAATACAATTAAATAGACAGAAGATCAAAGCATACCTGATGGAAGCCAGGTTCACGAGTCAACCCAACACCCAACTCAGCCAAGCAAGAGTAAATTCTGGCATCACTCCCGTACAGATGAGCATAGCGTAGCAAACATGAGTCCAGAACGCTAGCCAAAACTCTACCCAATGAATAACTTATTGCAAAACCTCCACCACCAAAAGCCATATCAAATGAATTCTTCAAATTCTGCTCATAACTCTCTGAATTACTCCCTATATAATACCACTCGTTATGGTCGTATTTGGACAGCGTATTTACCATATTATCCACGAAAAACACCGTGTCATCATCGCCAAACAGGAACCACCGGACATTAGGTAGATCCATGTCCACCGCCTCCTTGACGACACGCGCCACCCGAATTGCCGATCTCAGGCCGCCCTTGAAGTTGTAGGGGAAACGAGAGAAGTCCTTGGACAGGATCACGGGAGGAAGAGTGGGATCAAGGGGGAGAGATGAATTAATGTCCAGAAAGGCGAATGCGCGAGTAGAGTTGGGGTTATACCATAGGCGGAGGTAGGACTCACGGTTACGGAAGGAGGCGGCTGACGAGGCAATGGAGAAGAGGAGGTGATGGCGACTTGTGGGACCAGAAGCGACGGCGCGTGAGAAGGAAGAAGAGCGTGGCGGCGACAGAGGACGAAAGAGGAGGTGGAGGATTATGAGAAGAGACAGAGCTAAGAGAATATCTTTAACGCGCGAGGAGCGGAGAATGGGGGGTCTGGCGGCGGCGGTCTGTGGCATTTTAGGTGAAAGAGAAAGTGAGGTGGCAGAGGACTTGGGAACGCGGCTGTGGAGAAAGGCGAAGGACTTGCGTTTTGGGCTGGGATACATTTTATTTGGTCCGAATGAGCAATTGAAAATCTTCCAGTGCCGAACATAACAAATTCACAACAATGTTTTTCGAGTTTCTAATTTTTTTAATGTAATGAAAACTCGTCTGGAAAATGTTTTCTTTGGAAAAAAAGGTAAAAAAAAAAAACTTCGGTACTTATTTTTTAGTGTTATTGGAGAAAATCTTTTCTAATTTCTCTTCTATGTTTATTTATTCTTGTTTTCAATATTTTTATTTTTTAATTTTCCATAGATTTTATTTTACAACATTAATTAAACCTTGTTATACAAGAAATTTTGTATAACACGTAGAAAAGCGGTCGTCATATCAAATCCTATTTTAATCCCAATCGTTGAACATTTTCATAATAAAAACTTTACTCATTATAAAAATATATGTTAATTAGTTTTACTCATCATTGGTCTTTATTCTCTCTCCTATTATCATTAAATTTCTTCATATTTCATTTATCAATCTTCCTTATCATTTCTTCTCTTCTTGTTTTTCTTCAAATTCTCTCATTATTATTATTATTATTCCTCTTCTTCTTCTTCCTCCTCCTCCTCCTTCAAATATTCGTTGTCAATACTAAGGGTGGAAAAAATCAAACCAGACCACTAAACCATATCGAATTGAAATTTAAATATGGTTTGAAGAATATGTATATTTTGATTTGGCTCGGTTGAAGATTTGCAAAATTTCAGAGTTCGATTTTTCGATTCTGTTTTGATATTGCAAAAACCGACTAAAAAAATGAAATATAACCTACTCTAAACTACATCATTTTATATGTGTCCAATCCTAAGTATATAAAGTCTCTTTACCCAATAACCCTAAACCCATTTTATTTTTTCTACCACTCTAAAATTGTATTTTTTGGAATCACTCTTGCTTTGCATCCCTTCAATTCTCATCTCTATCTTTCCTTCCAATGAGCCACATGCACCTCTTTTATCTCTTCTCTCCATCTTGTTGCCTCTTTTGTGGTTTGATTGAAATTTTTCAGTAGGAAGCTTTGAATATTTTTCAAGCTTTATCTTCATTCAAGACTCAAATTTATGAAGTGAAGCCTATGTAAATTAAAAGGTAAAATGATGGATTTTTTTTAAGATTTGTTCATTTATTTTAATAGTTTAATAAAAATTAGTTCGCATGTTTGTTATTTTGTAGGATTACAAGATTTAGAATCAAAAATACTTTTGATTTATTTATATTAAGTTTTTTCTTTGAGAATTTTTTTTTATGTATTGTAATATAATATAGTTAAGAACTAAAATTTATTACTCGGCTTCTTTATTTTTCTTTTTCAAACATTATTACTATGTTTCTTTATAATGTGTGAATGTCATTGTCTTTTTTGAAACTGTGAATGTGATTGTTAAAAAAATAAAATTTATGAGATTGTTTACCATTTTAGAATTGCTAAGTTTAAAACCGAAATCCAAACCGAGCTGAAAAAAAATTTTGACTAATTCAATTTTTTATTTTTCATCTTATTTGATTTTGTTCGGTTTTTATATGCATAAATTTTGGTTCAGTCAGTTTAGGAAATTTTCATCTGGAACCGAACCAACTGAATTCCACCCCTAGTCAATGCTCCTCTCAATGTTATTTGTACATGAACAACGGTTAGCACATAATAATGGCATCTCAATTGGGTTCATTGAATTCATTAGTATTATTGAAAATTGTTCAATCAGTCATTTCACGATAATTGCAAGTACGAGTGTTGCTCAAAATTGTTAGTTTTAGGTTTTCAATTAAGTGTCATTATTTTGTTATCATATATTAAATTTGATGTATTTGGTGACTAGTTACACTGTAAATTCAGGGAGTGATAAAGGTACTAATTGATTTATCGATGGTTGGCATCTCAACTAAATTGAGTTTGTTATCAAGTCTTCCTTTATAGGACAAGATAGAGCGTCCAAAATTTGAAAAAAAAAAGTATAGAGCATGGGGTGATCTTCATATTAACAAGATGAGTTTAAAATTAAAAGGGGACTTTGCGTCAGCACTACAAAAAATTCAGATTTATTGACTCCAATTACTGATTTAATATTTTTTTATCAGTAATTACTGACATCAAAATTATACTTATTGACTCATTATTGATCTAATTTAGAAATAAATTAAATTAATTAATTACTGATCTAAAAAATGGATTAGTAAATTACTAACTCATTTTTTGGGTTAGTAATTAGTCAGTATAATTAGAGAAAAATAATTATTTGAAATTCCGCCAGATTATACTGACCCAAAAAATGGGTCAGTAACGGGTCAGTAATTTTAAATATATTATTACTGACCCATTTTGGGGTTAGTTAAGGGTCAGTAATTTAAAAAAAATTGTTACTGACCCAATATTTGGGTCAGAAACGGGTC
>CAOJBK012119185.1:0-12266 GCA_948294925.1 Codiaeum variegatum
AAGCGTGTAAAAATTGAAATCACCCAGAAAAAAGGTCACGACAACGACAGAGATGGCCTTGAGTTAAATCTTTGGAAAATCATTTTTTGAGTTTCCAAATATGATCTTATACGATGGAGTTGAAAGAGGGAGGGGAAAATAGGGAGAATTTTTTTTTAATTATTATTTTGTGTCCCGCGCATAGCATAATGAAGTAGAAAAGAGAAATATGTTTAATTATTACTTAATTGGGTTCCATATTTATAGTATTTTAACACTAAAATATATTATTATGATTGCCACATCATCCTATAGTTAATAATTGGACGGAATTGTGGATGGAGGACTTTAAAGTTATTGATAGGTATAAATGGAAGAGTTTTAAGAGGTATTTTAGTTGTTAGGGACCATTATGTGAATAAGTCAATTTTTAATGGACGATCAGTAAAATTAACTCTATTCTTAGATTATCGCCTAATTTTGAAAAAAATGAAAGAAAAAATATATTCATTGTTGATTATACAATTTCCAAAGATATTTGGCAAAATAGGTTTAAAAAAAGTCCATAAACTTTAGCATTTTGTTATATTTAGTCCTTGGACTTCAATTGCATATCATTATGTCCTCAGGCATCTATTCTATGTTCCTTTATCATATATTTTATGTTTATTAAGTCTTTACACTTTAATCGCCTTTTTCTAGCTAGATGAGCTCTTGGCTTGTATGGAGCTTTCTCTCTAACTGAGTGAACATGGCTTCTGATAGCTATTGTGGAAACTCTGGTCTAACTGATTCCTCCCCTTATTCATTGTTTTATCTCTTCCTTTTTGCCTTTATGACTACCATTAATGTTCCAACCAAACCCAAACCTAACAGCAATACCCTCATTACTCCCCTCCCCTCACCCATGAAAAACCTAGATCAACAAAAATTCACATATGACAGTAATGATACCATTCTAAAAATTATCTCAAACCAAAACTCAACCCTTTACATTCCAAATAATCAAATTATCAACCCAAATCGTATTATTTTAGAGCAACCCAGTCGGGATGGAAATAGTAAATCTAGAAAAATCCTTGAGCTAGAAGATGAAATTGGTGTAGAGGCTTTGGATGTGGAATTGCTTGAAGAGACTGAAAGTGAGGGCGTTACTGCTAGAAAAATTATCTTTGAGCGCAAATTTGGGGAAAACACGGTTGAGGTCGTGATTAGAGCCACCTGAAGACCAAAGAAGAAAGTCCACATTGCTTTGGTGAGTGAAAATACTTTCTCTTTTCAATTCGATGATTGGACGATTTGCAGAGAGTCCTACAACTACGGCCTTGGCTATTCATAATCAACTCCTTGTGCTTTAACCATGACCATCCTATTGTATCATTGAGGAGATTGACTTTAGTACTAAACAGTTCTGGATACAAGTCCATGGATTGCCCCCTAACCAAATCCATGCTAAGAATGCCAAAAGGATTATGAGGTTATTTCCAAGTATTTTGGAGGTTGACATTGGTGAAAATAGTAAAGTTAACTAGAGAGGATGCCTGCGAATGCTTGTTGAAGTGTGGATTAAAAAGCCATTACCTATGGGGTTGAAGATTAAGGGTTGTGGTGGAAAACATAATGCAATCTTATTCAAATACGAGAAACTACTAGAACTATGTCATTATTGTGGTATACTCGGCCATGTCAAGCACTTATATGGAAAGAAAGACCTTAACGAGTGAAACAAAGTTGATATCGAAGAAAGAATGCAGTACGGTGAGTGGATGTACACGCCATCCTTGAGAAGGAGAAATTTGGATCTAAACAAGAGAAACTCAATTGGGGGAAAAGACTCGGAGCAACTCAGCTGGTTGACTCGGAGACTTAGTCTAGGGGATAGAAGTGACAGGTGTGGATCTCTAAGCAAGGAAAAGGTTGCCACGGGAGCAGTTAGTATGGTGGTGAAGGATAATGGTGAAGATAGTACGGTGTCTCGGGGAACTCAAAAAACATGCCCTTTAAGGTACAATATTCAGAGCTCTAATATGCAAGCTAATGTAGAAGATAACCTTTTTATGCAACAAACGAGTCCTGAGGCTACAAAAGAGCAGGTAGTGTTGAGAAAGGAACATATACAAAGAGAGATTTCAAATTAATGTAAAGAGAACGTTACTTATACAGGTATGAATCCCTACCCAGATAAAGTAGTTGGGCTCATTACTGGTCCAATTGGGGAGGGTGAACAACTTTCTCTAAATAACATTAGCCCAACCAATACCAAAAACCTGCACTTGGATACCTCGAATGAGCCCACTTTTCCCCTAAAACTTAGGCCCATAAAAACTAAACAATCACACCCAGCCCAAATTCCAGAAAGCCCATACCAATACTCTAAACCCCCTTACTCTTCACCTAACATATCTAAGCCTAAGTTAGCAAAAACTCTGGAATGTGAACTTGCTAATGAGTTTTCTTGTATCTAACAAGGGAACCAAATGTTACTAGCCTTATTAACCCAAAAGTGAGGTTGGAGTCTACCGTCGCCATTAACAAGGAAGAGACTCTTTATACCTTAGTGCACATCCTATGTATTGCTTACATGCTCAATTCTATAAAATCTAGAAAGGCTGGAGAAACTGGAGATGGCATAAAACAGAAAATCCAACCATTAATTATTAATGTTGAAAATCTAGAACAGAGTATTACTTCTCAAATAAAGAACTGGAAAAGAATTGCTAAGGGCCAGAGCACGCCAGTGATAGACCAGAATAAGGAAGAAAAAAATTAATTTTAAATTGAAGAGGGCCAAAAAAGAAGATAAGCCATCGGTAAAAGTAGGGGATGGGAAGAAAGCTTATGGTGATTTTGTTCAACTAGTGAAGAGAGGGTGGAAGTAGTTAGCCCATAATGGCCCCACCTAAATCTATGAAGCTCATCTGTTGGAATTGCCAGGATATGGGGAATCCCCTTACGATTCGAAGATTAAAATAGATAGGTAAGGCTCATTCCCTGGATTTGGTTTTTCTATCAAAAATGAAAAACCAAATAAGTATTGTGCAAAAGTTAATTAGGAGGTGTGGTTAAGATCTTTTTTGCTACATTGAGGCCACTGGAAGTAGCAGTGGGTTACTGCTGGCTTGGAAAAATAAGATTAAAATTAGTATTTTGAAGGCTGAATCCTCTTTTATTCATGCTAGCATCAAGGATGATGGTGCAAGAACCAATTGGGATTTAGTATATGTTTATGTAAGCAACATTGATGAATTGGCTCTGAATCAATTCAAGAAGCTTAAACAACTACAATTTAAGAATCCAAACAGGGTTCTTTGAGGTGGTGATTTTAATGCATTCACAAAATTATATGAAAAATAAGGAGGAGTGGTAGAATTCTCAGTTAGAAGCCAAGGTCTTAAGGAGTTTATTCAATCTATGGCCCTACTTAACTTGGGTTTCCAGCATGGTAGATGTTTTACATGGAATAATAGAATATCAGGGGAGGCAAATATTTTGGAAAGAATTGATCGATTCTTAAGAACTACTGGATGGAGCTTGGTGTTTGATAGAGCAATTGTTTGTCATTTAGAAGACATTGGATCTGATCATTCACCAATTATGCTTAACACTTTGCCGCTTTGTCCCAAAGCCAATAAGCAATTTTTCTTTGATTTGAGATGGACGGAATCCCCAAAAGTAGAAGTTCTCATTAGGGATTGTTGGAACAAGTCGCTAAAAGGGACCCTAATGTTTGTATTTCACTCGAAATTGAAGATGGTTAAACATGCCTTATTCAACCGGAGCAACCAAAAAGGGATGAATTCCAACAAGAGGTGCAAGGAATTAAAAGTCACCATTGAGGAGGTAAAAAATGCAGCAAATCCATAATTTTGGAAAGTCAAAGAGTTAGAAACTAAACTACTAGTGGAAATGAGAGCTTGGCTTCGCATGGGAGATTCGACTACTTCCATGCTCATACTCAGTGCATGAGATAAAAAAATAGTATTACAAAGCTGGTGGATGCAAACAACTGTATGCAAAAGGAGCCGACTAAGTGGAGGGAGTTATTCTATATTATTTCTCTAATCCTTTTTCATCTAATTCTCCTTGAAATATTGATCATGCTCTAATTCTCCTTGAAATATTGATCATGCTCTAAGTCTCCTTGAAATATTGATCATGCTTTGTTTAATTGACTTAAAAATGTAACGTCTGAGATGAACTCTAGTTTAACTAAACCTCTTTGTAATCATGAAATTAAGAATGCATTATTCAATATTCACCCTTATAAAGTGCCTAGTTATGATGGTTTCGTTACTGTTAAAGATTTTTTCAGGTGTGGTTCAATTATTAAGAGCTTTAATCACACAGTGGTTACTCTCATCCCCAAGACTCTGTAAGCCAAAATGATTACACAGCTAAGGCTTATAAGCTTATGTGAGGTCTTTTGTAAAATAATTTCCAAGCTCATGATGACGAGGCTACAAAGAATCATCCCCAAATTAGTGAATGAATACTAAAGTTCCTTATCAAGGGTTGTCTTATCTCAGACAACATTTTGATCGCACATAAAATTATTCACAATCTTAAGACTAGGAAAGGGAGAAAGTAGAACATGGCTATAAAGCTTGATATCAACAAGGCATATGATAGGCTATAATGGAGCTTCCTAGAAAAATTCCTCAAGGCGTGGGGATTTGATGAAAAAAGGGTCAAATGGACCATGGAATGCGTGACCTCTGTTAGCTACTCCTTTAATATTAATGGAAATGTCAGTGGTCTCATTAAACCACAAAGGGGTCTTCGTCACAGAGATCCACTATCTCCTTACCTGTTCATTCTTTATATGATGGGCCTTTTTCAACTAATTAATAAAGTGGAGAGTAGTGGTTCTCTTTATGGTATGAAGATTGCTAAAGGGAGTCCATCAGTTAGCCATTTACTTTTTGCTGATGATTCATATATCTTTTGCAGGACAGACCATAGGAATGCTGAAAATGTAAAGCTTACCTCCAAATTTACACTATCAGTAGTGGGAAACACATCAACTTAGAGAAATCAACAATATTTTTCAGCAAAAACACCCCACATAATAGAAGAAGTGCTATACTCAATGTTTTGAATATCCTGAACAGCAGTGCTTAGGACAAATACTTGGGCTTACCTTCTGTGATTGCTAAATCGAAAAGGATAACCTTCACATAATTAAAGCATAAATATATATGGTTATTAAAGCCTCGTGTACTAATATATGGTTTTTTTTAGTATCTAATATGTTATTAAATACTAATTCATAAAAAATTGTTACAAGGGAAATAAATGCATGTTAGGGTTTTTTAACTTAAATGAGCTAATTGGGTAGTTGGGTTCAGAACATGTTGTAATAAATTCCATTACTTAATGGTTTAGGGACTGAATGTGACAGATTGATAGTCATAGGTGAATGACATGTTTAGAAAATTACAAAGACACAATGTATAAATGTGTTAACATTGGTATGTTCACTTTGTTCTATTATGTGAGAGTTTGTTGGTTACATATTACAGATCCTGATGACTTATTTACCATTGTGTTGCATTATAATGGTAAAATTGGTGAAAATTGTTATGAAGGGGGTGAAGAATATAGAATCTTCTATGTGAATGGGAAAAACTTTAAGATGAATGTGATTGATAAAGTTATTAAGCAAGTAAGGGCTAGAGAGGCTGGTGAATATTGGTGGAAGACACCTGATGAATTGTTTAAGAATCCATTGAGGGGTTTGAAGTCTAGACTAGATGAGAGACTATTAAGGCATATTGATATGGACATTGGTATTATGGAGGTGTATCTTGAGCATCCTGAATAAGTGAATGTTGCTGATGGACATGTGAATGAAGGGAAAGGTTGTTATGGTGTTGTTAGCCATACAGAGAATCCAACTAGTGAAGAGAGATCCGCAAAGAAAGGGCTTATGTTAGTAGGAAATGAACATGATGATGTAGTTGATTCACCAAGATGCTTCGATCACCTTTCTAATATTGACACACATAGCTGACAATCAATTACCAGACAGCATAACAGGGAAGCAATGAAACAAAAATGGAATATGTTTATTGATCACTTGAAAGTAAATGGGGAGAATATATTAGGTTTTGGAAGTTTCAGTGATGAGAAAAGGACTTATACATAGTCTATGAGAAAGGTACAGGGAAGGATTAATGAGTGCATAGTTGACATGGCTGGTGATATGAGGGGTTGACAAAACAAAAGCGTGCAAGATGGTCCTGAGATAATTAGTTCTAATAATTCTTGTCCATATATGCAAGATGGCGATGAGGTTTCAAGTTCTGATAATGGTGAATCAGATATGCCCCCAATGCATGGGAATCAAGGTGTTACAATCTAGTCAATGCATATGATAGTAGGAGAAAGACCCAACCTCATCTAAGAGTACCTGTAAATGTGGAGGATGACTTCATTGATCCAGATTGAGATATAGTAGCTGAAGATAATGATGTGATAGAACATGTGAAGGATCACAACTTGAATTCTGCTAGGGTATATGGCAGAGGTAATAGAAAAGGTCCAGTTAGGCCTATTGGGTTAAGGGTGGGGATCAATTTACCACAATATAACCCATTTGATGACATTGACGATGATAAAGTCTCTGAGTATGCACCAAGTGATGAATTGTATACTGAGAGTGAGTCTGATGAGAATGGATATGAGAAATTTCCTGAATATGATGTTGGAAGACAGATCAATTGCCCTCATTTGGAATTAGGGATGATTTTTAAGAATAGACAATAGTTTAAAGATGCCATAAGGACAAAAGGCATGGTACTTAGATATCAGACTTGGTTCAAGAAAAAAGACAAGAGTACATGCAATTTGTTATAACAAGTTTTATAAGTGGAGTGTTTATGCAAGTATAAGGGACAGGAGATAAGGCAGATCCCACCTTTCAAATCAAGTCTTGTAACTTGAAGCACACTTGCCCTAAAGTATACAAAAACTTACATTTGACTACCAAATGGTTAGCCAACCGTTACATAGAAGATATAAGGGATAACCTTACTTGGCTTATTGGTTTTATAATTAAAAGGGTGAAGAATGATCTGAAGTACACCATAGGTAGGATGAAGGTTTGGAGGGCAAGAGCTTATGCACTAGAAAAAATCAATGGGGATGAAGCTTCACAGTATGGTCAACTATGTACATAAAAGTTTGAGCTATTAAGGAGTAATCCTGATTCAACTGTTGAGTTTAAATCAGAAAAAAAAGAGAATTTGATGGGATGTGTGTATGTCTTAGGGCTTTGAAAAATGGGTTCAAGGCTGGGTGTAGGAAAATTGTTTGCTTGGATGAGTGTTGGCTAAAAGGGAGCTATGGGTGTCAATTACTTAGTGCAGTTGGTATAAATCCAAATGATTGCATATACTTCATTGCTTATGTTATTGTGAAGAATGAGAAAGATGAATATTGGGAATGGTTCCTCAAATGCTTGAAGATTGACCTTGACATGTATAATTTTGCCCAATAGACCTTTATTAGTGATAGATAAAATGTAACTCAATATAAATGTAATATTTGCTTAAATTTTTTACTCGATATTGTAAATAAAAATTGATATTGTGGTTTAGCTTACTGTATTGTAGGGTATTCAAAATGCTGTTGAACATCAATTTCCACACTTTTGGCATAGGTGGTGTGTGAGACACTTATGGGCTAATACGACATCAACTGGCTTCAAATCCAAATAGCATAAGGACATGCTTTGGGGTTATGCAAGTGCAAGCTATATGTAGTGGCTTGAAAAATGCCTGGAATCTGTTGAAGAGAAAAGTCCAAAATGCTTTAATTAGATTAAGGACTGGCCATATAAGCATTGATGTAAAGCTTACTTTGATCCCCAAAGTAAGTGTGATATCTTGTTGAACATCTTGTGTGAAGTTTTTAATAAGTATATCCTTGATACAAGACTGTTGCCAATTATATCTATGCTGGAAATGGTAAGGGTACAACTTATGAAAAGGGGTGCTAGAAAGAATAAGGAAATGGAGACTGTAACTAATAAGAGAAAGCTTATTTGTCCTAAGGTTCAAAAGAAGATTGAGTTGATCAAAGATATGATAGGGGATTACTTCCCTACAGTCATTGGTGGACCTAGGATGCAAGTACATGGGAAAGGGCACCAATTTGTGGTTAATCTAAAAGCAAGAACATGTTCATGCAGAAGATGGAAGATGGCAAGTATGCCTTGTGCTCATGCAATGGTGTGCATACATAAGCAGAACCAGCAACCTGAAGAATATGTAGATCCTTTATATCATGTATCAACAACTGTGAATGTGTATAGCCACACATTGGAGCCCATGAATGGACCTATTATATGGCTAAAACCTAACTCCAGATTTGTCATCACACCTCCACTAAGGGTTGTCAAGACAAGAGGTAGAAAATCACATTAGAGAAGAAAAAAAGCTAAAGAACTTGAGAAAGGCAAGAAGAAGAACAATATGCAGTCTAAGAGAAGAGGAAGTTAATGAGGGAGACAATAAAGGTGTTAAAGTGAATATAAAGAGGACATTTACAATGAGGTGTACTAATTGCAACCAAGTTAGCCACAATCAAAGGTCATGTGTTGGGCAAGCTAGCTCTTGCACCTCATCCAAGGTAAATCAAATGCCATTAATCTTTATACAAATAAAAACATTAATATTAATATATATTTGGTTATAAGTATTAGTGAGAATAAACATTTTTTTATGTGAAAGACAGACTAACAGGACCAAAAAGTCAAGAAAGGTTACTGGACCACAGGTAATTCAATTGCCTTTTATGTGTATGGTGTTTTTATATGCATGTGATTACAATGTAAAGTTTTTGAATTGATTGTTATATTTTTGTGTTGGTAATAGGAAAGTGGTCCACATGTTCATGAATCTGGTACAGGAGAACATGCATTAGATGTAATGCACATACTTTTTCTTTTAAATTTGAGTTTATTAAATATGTGTTCAAATTCCATGTGTTTATTAATGTATGTTAGCATTGTCTTTTAATTCTTCATATTGCAGGACAACACTCAAACCAATGACAATGGTCCACAACCAACTAACAAACAAGTTAATGGACTTTATCATTCTAATAACTACTTTAAGTTTGGTGCATAGCCTAGAATAAATTACGTGCATGAATTTTAATGCATGCACTATTAGTATGTTTGATTTGAAGGCATGCTTTGATTTTCTTTAAACTTATTTTTAATAATTCTTATATATTTATTTTTTGTTTATTAAAGTTTCAGAGATCTTCCAAATTGTTTCCAAAAAGGAATATATTTTCTAATGACACCATTGCTAGTAGCCAAGGGAGCATTGTTACTCAAAGTTCTTAATCTGGCATACTTTGTTTGGGCACCCATTCTAGTGCTATATGAAGCATACATGGAATACTGAAATAATCCAGGATGAAAGAATGCATATATGAGCATATGGCATATGACTTATGTTAGATTTTTTTTTAAATTTTTGGTATATATTTTCAATCTATAACTGTTTATCAAATATTGTGATTAATGTTTGTAACAACTGATGGTAGTTCATCTACCAAAAACTTCATTCTTTTTGTGATTTTACTATGAAACTAGATTGCTTGAAAATGATATAGTTTCAAGTATAGAGTTAATTCTTCATACTTGTTTATTACAATTTAAAACTTATATCAGACAATGAATTTAGCAAAATTCCAATATCTTTTTATTTTTCACTGTTGTTTCTTCATTAGGTTATCCCCAAGTTCTATAATTTCATATAGGGTTATGATGGAAACAATATCATCATCAATTAAGTTCATTATCACATTGAAGTTCACAATGCCATACTTGAATTTGCAAAAACCACAATTAATTTTTAATCTATACCATAAACAATACTAATTATAATTAAAAAAATCACAAACTAGACTTTTAAGGGGGCAGGTCATCTTAAATAACATTAATTTGTTCATTATATACACTAAAGCTTACACCAATACATAATGTGTAAGCAACAAAAAGGGTCAACATTCACCCATAACTTACATCTCTATTTATTACAACCTAATGTACATACAAACCCCCTAGTCCCATATACTACTACTTTTTATGAGATAACAAGGCTGAGATCAAAGGGACACCAAATGCCACAACAACAACAGAAACAACAATGACCTTGCACATCTGTGAACAATAATCCTTCCTCTTCAGATCAACACTCTCCTTCTCTGGCTTGTTGATTCTTCTCAGCGGTGAATTTATCACATTCATAGACTTGTCTATGAACTTGGGATCAGCCCAGACAAAATACTGGCAGCTCCACTTCTCAGTTTAAACAAATAGATCACAACAAATTCTCAATAACTTAACTAATAAACCCTATCTCATACTATCAAAGTTCTTTATTTCACCAAACAGCAACACTTTAATTCACAAGTCTAAAATAAACCGACTAACTTGCAATCTTTTTCCAAAATCCCTCAATTTTCATTAAAAAAAAAAAAGAAAAAAAAACCATAACTTTTAACAAAACAATAACCTTTCTAACAACCCACAATTTAAAAAATTTTAAATTTCAAAACATTATGTGCTAACATTATGAAAATTTATATATAAACATTACTTACCCCAAAGTTTTCACATCCATAGAACCTTCGACTTGGGTTCACCTCTGTTTATGAAGTGCACAGAGGAGCTTCAATGTCGCATTCACCAAGAACCTTTATGGTGAATCCAAATTTAATCGTGGTCATTTTCAATTACTAAGGAACCATAATTTGATCTTAAGAGAAATTAAAGAGAAAAAGCATGAATTGAAGTTTGTGATGTATGCTTGATTTGCTTATGTTATGAAAGAGAGAAAAGATCAAACATTTTTTTAGATTGAGGAACGGTGGCCAGTGCGTGCGACATAGCACCTGCCACGTAATCGTTTGAGCTAGCGTAATTAAATGAGCTGGCGTTTGATATGTCATACCACATGTATTTATTAACGACAGATTGGATGGCAGTTGGTGGTTGGCTATTAATATTACCGTGGTTAATTAATTAATGGTTTTTATGTGACATTTTGGAGTTTAGAGACAGATAATGGGTATTAGTTAGAAAGTGAGGGTCGTTTAAAGTAATTAACCGATCAACTCAACATTGATCGAGTGGTTCATCCACTAATACATCGACCCATCCGGACCGGATTCAATAGCTACCGAAATATTTGAATTGCTAATCTATAGCACAGTTTGGGCCAAGTTAAAAAAAAAAAAAAAGGAAAACACTACGAAGAGCTGAACCCGCCACAGCCGCCACCACCATTGTCACCACTCGGGAAGAATTATGTGAGCATGCATTTTTTTTTTTGATTTTCACTTCCGTTTCAATCGATTTGTTTCAGTTTCTAATGTTCTTTCCCTCCCTCCCCTTTTGTGTGTTTGTTTTAGGTCCAGAATTTGTGTGAAGAATTTACCGAAATATGTGGCGGAGGATCGCCTGAGGGAGTTCTTTTCGCAGAAAGGAGAAATTACTGATGCAAAGCTAATGCGAACCAAGTACACTTTCTATTTTCTTCACTTTCACTGGTGAACTTCTTTTTTTTTTTTAACATTGTATTTATTTTGCTGCTTTTATTTTGTCCGTTTAGAGATGGTAAGAGTAGGCAATTTGCTTTTATTGGGTTTCGAACTGAGAGTGAAGCTGAAGAAGCTATCAAATACTTCAACAAATCTTACCTTGATACTTGTAGAATTACTTGCGAGGTGTGTCATTTTACTATTTTCCATTTTTTTGGTTTGTTTATTTATCTCCATCAGTTTACCTGTTTAGATGGTTAATGTTATAAGCTAAATACCCAATAGCATATGAAAAACTTCACACACATTAGAGTATATGAATTTGAATTGGAATTTGATGAGAATCAAACCCATCGCTTTTATCCAGATAGCTCGTAAAGTTGGAGATCCAAATATTCCTCGGCCTTGGAGTCGGTATTCTCAGAAGAAAGAACAAATTAAGACTGAAAGTGGGAATAAAGTTGTTGGTGCTAGAAATTCAACCTTGAAAGGTTCCCAAGAAGAAAGGAAGACTAATAAAAATGGGAATGAAAATGATGACCTCTTGTTGCAGGAATTTCTTCAGGTTATGCAGCCACGAGTTAAGTCCAAAATGTGGGCGAACGATACTCTGATTGCTCCTGCTTCTGACAAAAATGTTGAAGTTAGTAAGGAAACTCAAACTAAGAGGGAGAGTGTAGAGAAGCCTGTTCCAGAGGACTCTGAATTAGATAAAATTGATACTC
>CAOJBK012119537.1:0-10442 GCA_948294925.1 Codiaeum variegatum
CCTTTAAGCACACTAACCATAAGGGAATTAGGCGCTTTCATTACACACCACACTTGTCTGCCAACCATAGCTAAATTAAACTCGCAAAATTTTCTAAATCCAAGCCCACCCACTATTTTTGGCTTGCACAGACTATCCCAGTATTTCCATGAGATTCCTATATTATTCTCCCTATCTCGACCCCACCAATATGTAGTCAGGGATAGCTCAATGTCTCTGCAAAGCTCAAGAGGAAGCATAAATAGATTCATAATAAAATTAGGGAGCGCCTGTGCAACAGATTTAATCAAGATTTCCTTGCCTCCCTTTGAGATATTTATATTGTTCCACATCTGAATTTTACTGTAAACACCACCCCTAATGAAATGAAAGGAATCTATCTTATTCTTCCCCATTAGAGCTAGCATTCCTAAATACATCCCTTGCCCATTAGAAAGTTGAACACCCATAATTGAGCACAATCTCGCCTTCACATCGTCACATGTATTGGATCTAAATGTCATTATTGATTTACTGAAGTTCACACATTGCCCTGAAGCTTATTGATACATATGCAGAGCCTCATTAACCACCCTGCATTCATTATCCGTTGCTTTGAAAAATAGCATACTATCATCAGCAAATAATAAACACTCTTGGTGCTCGTTAAGCTATCTTACATCCATGAATTAGCCCCAATTCCTCTTTCGATTTGAGCAGTTTACTAAGACCTTCAGAATAAAGAATAAAGAGGTATGAAAATAATGGATCTCCCTGCCTCAGCTCCCTTTTAGGAAGAATAGGTCCTAAGTCTCCACCTTCGAAAGAAATTAAGTATCGCACCGTCTTTACACATGTCAGCACTCACTCCACCCATCCAACGCTAAAACCCAATTTCAAAAGAATTCCCTCCAAATATCCCACTCAATTCGATCATATGCTTTACTCATATCAAGTTTTAAAGCGATAACCCCTTCATTCCCTGACCTTTTATTCTTTAAAAAATGCATGGATTCAAATGCCACGGTGATATTATCTATCATATAACGATTTGGGATGAATGCACTTTGAGTATCCAAAACCACAGTATCAAGAACTAACTTCAAACGACTTGCAATTACCTTTGAGATTATCTTGTAGAGCACACTACACAATGATATTGGTCTAAGATCATTCATACTTTGAGGCTTTTTCTTTTTAGGTATAAGAACAACCAACGTATCACTAAGCCCCTCCTCCATAACACCCGTAACCCAAGAGTCCTTACAATATTTGATAACATCCCTCTCTATCCTTGCCCAAAATCTCTGGTAAAAAGTCAGATTCATGCCATCTAGACCTGGTGATTTTGTAGGGTGCATACTCCTAACAACATCATAAATCTCTGAATCCTCCAAAGGGGCCAGCAACATTTGGTTATGCTCTTCAGAAACTTTGGCACTCACATGACAAAGAATTGATTATGTCTACCCTACATTTGAATAAAAAGGAGTCTCAAAATAAGAGGAAATTAGTCTACCCAAATTCTCACAATCAGACACCCACTCCCCCTCATTGTTATTAAGCTTATTGAACAAATTGTTTTTCTTCCTATTAGAGGTCGAATTATGAAAATACCTAGTCATTGAATCACCCTCACTAAGCCACCTCTGTTTTTCCCTCTGCCTCCAATAAACCTCTTGCTGGTTCAATACTTCAAGGTAAGCCGAATTAGCCTCATCAAACTCCTCTCTGGACCCAAAACCCAACCTTTCCCTACATCTCACAACTTTTCCCTAGCTATTTTAATTCTTCCTCTAAAATCACTTACTAAATCCCCTCCCCAAATTTGGAGAGCTTTACCACTCTCTTCTATTTTCCTCCTCAACCCTCCCCCTCCCAAAAGTCCCAACAATCTTTTATCACTGTCTCACAACTCCCCTCCCTCAGCCACAGATTCTCAAAGCGAAACCTTATAGTTCTAATAACGTACATAACTTTTTTCACCTCAAGAAAAACTAAAAGATGATCAGAAGAGGAATTAGAAATAGACATGGAAGCTGCTTCCTTAAAATTATTTGCCCAAACTCTGTTTACCAAAACTCGATCAAGCTTTGCATCTGTCCATCCATGGTCCTACCTAGTATTCTCCCAAGTATATTTATAACCTCCCATACTGAAGTCAATCATCCCACTATCATTTATAGTTGACCTAAAACCTTTAATCAGGCTTTGAAGATAATGATGACCGCCTCTTTTCTCATGGTGGTGGAGTAAATCGTTGAAATCACCCATCATCACCCATGGTAAAGAGGACAGTGAAGCTAAGTGTCTGATGCGATTCCACGATTCTTCCTTACGCCCTCTATCAGCCATACCGTAAAACCCTGTATATCTTCATTCTCCCAACCCATCCACCTTAATCAGAGCATCAATAAAGAATTGGGAGTGCCCTGAAACAGAGACTTCACACCCTTCATTCCACATCAAAGCCAGCCCACCACTATGGCCCATACTCTCAACAACAAAAAGGCCCACATAACCAATCTTCTTTTTCACCCACTCCATTTTATTAGCATCAGAAAATGTGTCACAAAGAAAAATAACTTTAGGCTTTTTCAATTGGGCTAAATCTCTAAGGGTTTGAACTGCATGGAGGTTGCCCATACCTCTGCAGTTCCATGATAAATAACTCATGATGATGGGTGGGCCTGCATAACAGGACCCACCAAACTCAAGTTTTTTTAATCCACTTCATTTACTTGCATTGGGATGGACTCTAGCCCAACTTAACTAACTTCTACACCCCCTTCTTCCATGACTCTCTTATGTTTTGAATCCACTACCACCATACCCTCCTTTTTATTATTTATTTCTAGACCAAAATCATAAGATTTACTTCCCATATTTCCATCAGTTCCCATATCCTTCAATCAATCGGTGTTTGAAAAGTCACCTTCCATAATTGGCTTCCCATTATCCCCATGTTCCACTCCTCCGCTCCCCCCATTTCTTCCTAAAATCACGGCCTTTCCTAAATCTAGACTTTCCTTTCTTATCGCTCCACCTAGCGTTTCCTTCTTCGGTGGTTTCGATCATAACCACTTCTCCCCCGACAAGGTTGTATTCCTTCTGACGGTGGCTCAGGTTGAAGCATCATATTGCCTAACAGGTTTACCTAATACAAACTAGTCCGTATTGTTTCTTGCAACCCCTTTCAGAATGATCCAACATTCCACACACGAAACAAAAGGATTGAAGTCTTTCGTATTTGAATTCTACCCAAACCTACTCCCCACCCTTCTTCTTCAGCTTCATTTTACTTTTCAGTGAGCATCTAATATCCAACTGCACTTGGATTCTAACATAACTCTTCCACAAACTCGCAAAATTATTTATGTCAAAGAACCGATAAAATTGCCAACATCAGTAATGATACGTTTAGAAATGAAGCCAATAGGGAGTTTATAAATCTGTACCCAATATTCCACATGGTTTAGGGGTGTAGTTTTGTAATCCATCAATGTAATTACTTTTTCAAATGCTAACACTTTTTTATCAAACGACCAAAGACTATTCTCCAAAACCCGTTGGATATCCACCTTATGGTAAAACTGGAATAGATATCGTTTGTCCCCAACTTCCCGAATGAACAGTCCCTTGCCAGGTCTCTAAATTGCTGCAAGAGTGTTTTTCAAAGCATTCAAATCAAAAGAATGCTCAGCGAGGAACCTTCCAACAAGGTTGTATGTTAAATTACCCTCCTCCTCTTCCTCATCAGACTCTTGGACAACAAAACACCCTTCTGAATCATCCGTTACCGAGAGAACAAAATATTTATGTTAAATGATTACACTATCATTGTTCGGATTATCCATAACTAACAAAAAATAGGACACAAAAACAATAAAGAAGGCAAGAGAAAGGATTAAAGTCAATAACTCAAAAGCATGTCACCTAGGACAAGACAAAAAAAAAAAAGACCACTGTATCGTATAATATATAGATTTTTTAATAATTTTTGTTTGTAGTTCAATTTTTTTTAATACAACAAAGTGCTTAAATGGACGACTTGTTACACGATAGGGGCAATCACCTTTTTATTATGCATCATAAAAGGTAAAAATACACCTAATGTGAAGAAGAAACTTAAACTCAAAACATCTCACCTCTAAAAATATTACTCTTATCATTTAAGTAATATATCAAGTGTAGTACGATCTAATTTTAAAACATTAAATTTAACCACTTTTTATGTAATATCAAAGTTTTATCCATACTCAGTACCTACAAAATTAGGAAATATACTTAATATAGTTCACCATATCAAATTATATACAGTCATTCATAAATTAACACATTATTAAGTTAGTTATATAATGTGCTTATAACTGAAAAAAATAATTATAAAAATAACCGTTGGTTACAATAAACTGACGTTTTAAATCATAACTAGTTCATAATATGGGACGGTGGACCGGATTCGAATTTCTCCAAATTACTATCAAAAACACACCAAAAATAATATCCAACTCAGCAGCCAAGCCAACAACAACCAATGAGACAAAGCAAAGTCAGACTCAAATATAAATTTTATATTTCGCGGTAAAATTCTCCATTAATCATCCACACACACAGTACAAAATTTTTCAATTTCTTAATTGTCGAAAACAACAAAACTGTAAAAATGGCGATACCCACGTTCTTCAATCATCATCATCATCAACTCAATCACAGCTCTAAACACCAACACAAAACTCCATTACTCTTTCAGTCCCTGACATTAATTTATAATCACAACTATGCAACAATTTCTCATCTTTCTTCTTCTTTGTTGCATCCAGGTTTCCGGATTCGGACCCATGGGCCCAATTTCTGCTGCATTTGGGGATAATGGGTTTTTTTGTGCCATTGATGCTAGTGGGAAACAACAAGTTATTTGTTGGACAAAGAACACAACTTTACATTCTTCTTCTTCTTCGTCGCCGGCAAGTTCTTCTAGCATTCCAGCTATGGCAGCTTTATCTGGTGGTGAAGGGTTTCTTTGTGGCATTTTATCGAACAGTTCACAAGCATTTTGTTGGAGTTCAATGGGACTAGATCTTGTTCCTTTAGCTTATAAAACGACGTCGTATTCACATATTGCTGCAGGGAAAACCCATGTATGTGCAATTAGAGGATCTTACTATGCTGATCATGAAATGGGTACTGTAGATTGTTGGGATATTGTAAAGGGTGTTAATAATACTTTAACTTCTGTACAAAGCACCAAGCTTTATGATCAATCCATTAGTAATCTTGTTTTTAGTAAAATTGTATCTGGTGAAGGGTATAGTTGTGGGAGAATTAGAGAAGGTGGGGTTGTTTGTTGGGGCCCAAACTCAGAAAGTTTAGGCCTTTCAAGGATAGAAGAGAAGAATTATAGAGGTTTAGCTTCAGGGAAAAGTTTGGTTTGCGGGATTTTGGAAGAGTCTAGTGAAGTAAAATGTTGGGGGATTAACAATAATTCATTTTCAAGCCCTTTACTTGGTACTCAATTTGTGTCATTAACTGCTGGTTCTAACTATTTTTGTGGAATTAGAGAAGATAATCATGGGGTTGAGTGTTGGGGAAGCTTTAATTTGTCGTCAGGGCCGAAAGGGCGTTTAGGGTTTACTTCAATTGCTTCTAGTGATTTTACTATTTGTGGAATTAGGGAGAATGATTTGGTTATTGATTGTTGGTTTGCTAATGGGACTTCGTCGCTGGAGTATAATCCGCCGCTTGAGTTGTGCAGCCCGGGGCTTTGTAGTCCTGGCTCTTGTAGTGAAGGTGAGTTTGCTTTTAATGCAAGTATGTTAAATGAACCTGATTTGACTAGTTTGTGTGTTAGAAAGGATTTGAAGATTTGTTCGAGTTGCGGATGGAATTGTTCTGAAGGTTTTTTCTTGTCGAGTCCGTGTAGTTTAAATGCTGATAGAGTATGCACAGCATGTTCTCTTTGCCAAAATAGTTCTTGTTGGGATGTTTGTGGGATGCCATCGTCTGCACGAAAGCAATGGTACCATTGGCGTAGATTAGTAATTATAATCGGATCTTCAGTGTTGTGTTTGTTATTTATATTACTCGGTTGTTGTGTTCTTTCACGTTTGATTGTTAAAGAAGAAGGATCGAAGAAGCAGTTCAAATCTTGCATAGGAAAACCTGAGTTGGAAGTTGATGATGCGTCTGATTCGTTTCAGCTTCCATCAATGGCTTCTTGTCCTGGTAGGGCTCAAGTATTCCGACTTACTGAGTTAAAAGATGCAACAAATGGGTTCAAAGAGTTCAATGAGCTTGGTAGAGGAAGCTACGGTTTTGTTTATAAAGCTGTCTTAGCTGACTGGAGGCAAGTTGCCGTTAAGAGAGCGAATGCTGCCACAATAATCCACACTAACAGTAGGGATTTCGAAATGGAATTAGAAGTTCTCTGCAACATTAGGCATTGTAACATTGTGAACTTGTTAGGCTATTGTTCGGAAATGGGAGAAAGGCTACTTGTTTACGAGTATATGCCTCGGGGCACGCTTCATGATCACCTCCATAGTGAGCTTTCTCCTTTGAATTGGAACCTTAGATTGAAGATTTCAATGCAAGCTGCGAAAGGCCTTGAGTATCTTCACAAGGAGGCCGAGCCTCCCATTGTTCATCGGAATGTGAAGACTTCAAACATTCTTTTAGATTCCGAATGGGGAGCACGAATTGCTGATTTTGGACTTCTAACTGCGAACGAGAACGATCTTGGTGGGGACATGAGAACCGATGTTTACTATTTTGGCATTGTACTTCTAGAGATTTTAAGCGGACGAAAAGCATATGATAGAGATTATAAACCTCCAAGTATAGTTGATTGGGCAGTGCCATTAATTAAACAAGGTAAGGCTGCTGCTATAATCGATCGAGACGTGGCACTTCGGAGAAATTTTGAGCCATTACTTAAACTTGCTGATATAGCCGAATTGGCGGTCAAGGAGAATCCAGATGATCGTCCTACTATGTCCGATATGGTGACTTGGTTGGAGCAAATTGTGAAGGATGGATTGATCTTGTAACCCACAGGTATTAAGTCAAACAAAATTTCTAATGTGAGCAATATTGTTTTGCAAATGTATATTTTTTTCGTTTTTTCTTTGAGTTTCTTGTACATGATGTTGCTTCAAACCAACTCATCCCACTACCCTAGTCCCCAGACACCAGAAAGAAAAAAAATTACATAGATAGAAAGCAACTCTCTTTGATCTTTGTGTTTGTATCATTTAACAAAACATGAAGAAATACAAATTTTATGTTATTTTTCAAGAAAGTTACTAGAATCTCGAGCATGGCTAAGACATTGATTATTGATATCCATTTACAATGAGTTTTTTTTTTTACATTGACAATTACTTCATTCTGCTGAATCTGACGAGTCTCGATTCAAAAATCTTGTAAAATATCGGTAGGACCTGCTGACTACTGAATCTTTTTTGATCCTTTTTAGTTGTTTGGTCTATTGATTTATAATTCTTTACCATGCTTTGATTTGCTTTCTTCATTGTCATAGATATTTAATCCTATAAGCTATGTAGCCCGGACACGGGAATACGGCATTTTCAAAAAATATAGGGAAGAAAACGCAAGTTTCTGAGTGTCTGAAATGGGTCTACGCTAAGTGAATGAAGTGTCCGTGCTTCATAGCTATAAGATTATGACTATGCTGACATGTTTGATGTTTTGAATTATATTGCTAAAGAGAAAAAATGAGGAATGAAAAGGAAACATTATTATTAATGGAAAAAGAGGAGCTTCATAACAGCATATGAAAGGAACAGGAAATGTTAAATTGTCTGCTGAGATATGTGCAGTATCGAAGATACTAAACCAGAATCTTGAACTAGTTGTGTTCAGCTGTATGATTTGGCTTCCACTGTAAGTGATAAAGCTGTTTCAGAACATGAAGAATGGAAATATCTCAGCTTTTCTTCTCAACTTGACTCTGAATTATTGAAGAACCATTCTGCTCTTGTCAGGCATTTCGTCCCATTGGATGTCTCTAACTTTCCTCCTCCAATCCTCGCCCTCTAATAGCAAAGAATTGTCTGTCGGTGATTTGACCGTGTCTTTTAGCTACTTGTCATATATAAAGGTATGAATTTAAATATAAAATTTCTTGAACTTGAACATTAGTGAATGTTACTAGCTGTTAACAATTAGCGGCCTCGTACTGGCATAGTATTGTAAATTATTGTATATGCCAGTTTTGTATTAGCAATTACATTTGTTTTTTGCAGTCAGCAGTTAAAAGTTAGTAAATTGAAGCCTAAAGTTTGAAACTTTGAAGTAAATTCAAGCCTAAAGTTTAAAACTTTGAAGCCTAAAGTGTATGTTGTTCGGGTTGGTCCACATGACGTATACGCGAAGCTGAAGCTCAAAGAAAATCATGGAGAAGGAGAATCGAAACTGATACAAACACATGAAGACAAATCAGTTTCAGAAAAGGAAAAAAGGCGTTTGCTTTATGGTCCTGAAAACATGAAGAAAAAGACTCTAAAAACCATATGGGTATGGCTCAAAAGTATTTGCTAGTGCCAACCTCATGTATGTCTTTCTTTATTGCTGTTTTTAAGGTCACTCACTCGCATGCGCGCACACACGCATGCTCACACATTCACACAAGAAAGCTTCTTCGAGTTTAGTGACAAAGAGCTTAAGGCCTTGTTTGGTATAATGGATTTCGTTGATGGGTTTCCAAATCGTTCAAATATGAACGATTTAGAAACCCAAATAGGGTGTGGGTTTTTAATTCTGTTCAAATCTATAGATTTTAACCAAATTCATGAATTTTAAATCTATTATACCAAACGAGGCTTAAAAGGAAAAAAAGAAAGAACGTTTCAGGTAGAAAATATGATTACTTATAGCTGTGATTTTGCTACAAGCCAAATTGCCAACTCAAAAGCTATAGCTTTAGTAGAAACTGTTCATTTCTAAGCTAAACTGATTTTAGCAAAAAGAATCCTAATATATATATATATATATATACACACACACATTATAAATCCTATGTATTTTACTCGTACCCTTTGTTCATAAATTGTCTTCAATTCGCAATTCGAGTTTCGATTTCTGTGTGTTTCCAAACAACAGGCATTTTCTAGACCACTTTGCACTGCCAGCAACATCACTATCTATCCTGGTTTGAATTTTCATTATTATTATTATTATTCGAAATTTTGTTTTTTTTTCCGGTTTATTTTTTTATTTTTCCGGCATGCCTGGCTCCCTGTATGCCATCTGCAAAGCTCATCATAAGCTTGATGATCTCCACGGATGGCATGCGAGGAGCCATGCATGCTTCGAGTTCTTTATCATCTGAGATTTTTTTCCAGATTTTGACTTAAAATTTAATTATCTGGTGTGGAATTTATGCGGCATTTTATTTTTATCGATTCTGTCCATGGCTGAGATGGTAAACTAAGTCTATTTAAGAATTTCTCTAAAGCATAACACGAAGAATACTAAGCTTAAAACAGACTGCATTGAATAAAGTAACATTCCAGTCATTTTTACACGAAAAAATCATTCCTTTTTTTTATTATTGAAATTATTAATGTAACAATATTTATTAAAAGAAAGGAACAAAAAAAAAAAGAAAAGCATTTTTAATTTTTTCATCCCTATTCTATCTGTGTTTTGTTTGTGCTTTGTGTACTAGTTGAGCCTCGATCGGACGAAGAGGCTTCGGATATATTTTTCTTTTGAAATCTGATTTGTCTGAGATTAGAAACGAGTCCCGGTTGAGAAATCTGAACATTTCTTATATCAGTTTCATTGTTCATTATTTTAATAGCAGATGACATTTGTGGACGAAGCTTCGCATTTTCTTGGACGCAAAGTAAGCTAACCTTCAAGAACCGCTCGGCTTCTTCTTCCGGAAAGTTCATGTTAAGTGTAGGATCTACTATTTGTATAAGTTTGGTGTTCTTATAAGCTTCCCAAGCCTGCAAATTCACAAACAAGATAAGCATTCGCTTAATCGAGGCAAGCTAAGGCCGAGCACCCAAACTTTGACTCGGTCTGGCTCGGTTTATATATATATACCTTTTGAACAATGTAATGTTCACCAAGTTCTGAGTCAAAATCCATTGCTGATCTCCCACTTATAATTTCCAATAGCAAAACTCCAAAACTGTAAACATCTGATTTTCGTGTCAAATGTCCTGTAATGGCGTATTCAGGAGCAAGGTATCCTCTTTTCGGTTGGATTTTTCGAGTGATTTCAAGAAAATTCATTAGCTATAACATTTTATTCCAGAAAAAGGAAATGCAGGTAAATAGATTTAGCGAGAATTCGCTTACAATGTGCCGGCAACTCGAGTACTAACATGAGAAGCCTTGTCAGTAAGTAATCTAGAAAGACCAAAATCAGCAACTTTTGGCTTGAAATTTTGATCAAGAAGTATATTGCTTGCTTTAATATCTCGGTG
>CAOJBK012120510.1:0-10757 GCA_948294925.1 Codiaeum variegatum
TGTGGAGATTAAAGTTCAAACAAATCCTTAAAAAGTCTTAAGTTCATAACAAAGAAGCAAGAACCAAACATTTGGACAACCAAGAGAGGGTACAAGCTTCTATAAGTAGGCAAGGAGACACAAGCTTTTAGGAAAGCTTCGTTGTAAGTCGAGCAAGAGGCTTCACACTTGAGGATCTAAATGAAGGAGGGAGTTGAGGTATATCATACATCTAATCCCTTCTTTGTTGCTATTTTGTTTTGCACAATAATTGGTTAAGTATCCTTGATTTGAATACGGGTCCAAACCTTAGTTTAGGTATTCATTAAAGAGTTTAATGAATAACTAAACTAACCATGCTAAAAGAGTATTAGCATGGTAAATGATTTTATAAATGTTTTGAAAATAAAAAACTAAGTCACATTAGATTTTCGAATCGATCATTTTTTTTAGCTTCCACTGTGCAACTTGTATTTGATCCTTCACATACAACATATGATCTATTAGTAGTGTATGCCCTAGAGCTTACACTCAGCATGTGAATGTATACAAAAACCTATCTGGCTTTATTATATATGTTCTTTAAGTGAAAACATTCCTTATATTGAACGTGTATATGTCCCTTAAGTATTCTATAGGGAATCTATTCTCAAAGAGTTTGAGAATATGAGTGATAGATTTCCCTTTTAACAGATTCTTTAAAGGTTGTCATGGTCATAGGATTATTGGTAGGGATACCATTAATCCATAATACCATCACCTCTGTTGTCATCCATGATAAGTATGAGATACTTAATAGTATGGAGGTAGTGAGTCTCATGCTACAGACATTTAATATCATGACATCACATGAGCATACTCATAAGTTGAACTGTGACGTTAGATGATGGATACATGGGTTGTTACCTACTAGTAAATATCACATCATCCAAATCATGATTGTGCATATAATCCTTAGACTTGAGGTGACATGTTATCTGGCATATTAGTGGCTATGGTTTGTTACTACTTACATACCGATGCTAGTTATGTATTGGTATATGGCATATGGTGGCCATAATCTGTGGTATGTTAGGATTAGTGTTTAACCAATTAAGGATTCATTAACTTGGGTAACTAAAGAAGGAATCCTATAACTTCTAGTTGTTCTTGATATGCAAATCCCTAGTCATAATGGATAAGGTTAACTAGAAAGAGTTTTTAGTCAGACCTAATTTATCGAGAACTCACACTGGATAGAAGTCATATGATCTAACACATAAGGTTTGACTTTTTTCATGACCCTAGTTGAGATTAGGAATCTGTAATGTAGGGATTTGAGTGCATGGTAATTATGATCGAAAGGTTTATGCTTTTGTCAAGGATATGATCACTGACATTCATTTCTAATTGGGTAGTCGTGATCTATTATGCTAGACGTCACTCACGATGTATAGGACTAAGTGTGGAATTAGTTTAACACACTTGGTGGGAAGAAAACAATTTTCTTTATCCCATTGCTAATTAGAACATGAACCTAGTGAGTCACATACCAAATGGTAATTCCTATTAGCTTGTATGTATCATATTAATGATTAAGTAAAGAGTTTAATTAATTATTAATGATGATAAAAATGAATTTGTAATTAAATTTACAAGGATACTAGTATGTCTTGATGTTTAATTCACAAAAGAAAATTTTCAATTATGTCTTAGTTTGTATGAGATACAAATGGGTATGACTAATTGAAATGGTTTTGGACAAACAAATAAAATAATTAAGCTTAACATGAGATATTAGCTTAATCCATATGAGATGTGGTTAATTAAGGTCAAAAGATGATTCCCACTAATTATATACTTAATCCAGTTGACTGATTAACTAGTTAAATAATCAAATATCAAATAGAAAAAGTAACCATAATTTTCCAACATGGTTTCTTAATTTAAGGAAAAGTTGTTGGAAGAAGTATGGGTATAAATAGGTATATGTATCATATTTTGGCCTAAAAAAAACTCTCATTCTCACACTCAATCAAAGAAGAGATGGAATAACTATTCATCATCTTCTCCAATAAGTTAAAGAGAGAAGCTCTCTAAGAGTTAGAGAGAGAAAGCTTCAAATTCACATCAAATTGTGAGAGTAAGTTTGTTTTGAAGAATAGTTCTTCAAATACAAACTCATCTTCAAATAACCTTTGAGAAAGGAGTGCGAAGAAGCATTCAAGTCCAAAGCCATCCTAAAATCTCAAGCTCTCAAGTAAAGGAGCAAGAATAAAAATATTCGGGTAACCAATGAGAGAAGATTTAAGTTTCTTGAAGAGAACTCGGGAACAAGCTTTTGGAAAAAGCTAGGTATGTTTCAAGCTAGAGACTTTGCACTTGAGGAGCTTAACAAAGGTGGGCAATAGGTATTTTTACTTCAAACCATTCGTTGTTTCAACTTATGTTTTGTACACAATTAGTGAGATTATCCATGGTTAAAGTTATGGGTCCTTTCATAGGTTTAGGCGTTGGTCAAAGAGTTTGATAAATAACTAAACCTTCTATGTCAAAAGAGTTTTGACATAGAATTGATTTTCAAAGTGTTTGAAAATTTTCAAATGATTTTGTCAAAAGAGTTTTGAAAAACTGATTTTACTCAAACCTTAGGTTAGGGAAAAGTTTCAAAGAGTTTGAAATATTTCTTAACCTAGTTACTGTTAAAAGAGTTTTAACAAAATACAGTTTTCGAAAAAGTTTTGAAAATAGAAATCCGAATCTCCTTTTCTCGTGGGGATTCATTTTTCCCCTCTTTATTACTTCTGCTACGTGGCTTTTGCATTTCACCTTCATGATCAATAGGGATTTGTCTACTCTCTTTCCCAACTACTCTCATCAAAACCAATATTGGAACTATGAATGACTTCATCAAGTAAAGGAGTTTCATTCACATCATCTTCAATTTCATTATTCCTAGTTCCTAGATCTAAACAATCCCTAGGCAATGACCTAATCACATAGTGTGATCCCTTTTCAATCAGATCTTTAATGTAAAAAACTTGACTAACTTATGTAGCTAACATGAAAGGATCATTTTTACTATGCAATTTCTTTAAATTAACTTGAGTAAGCCCATACTCATCTTTTTCTTCTTGATATCAACAACATCTAAATAAAAACAAAGCTGGATTCCCCCCAATAATCAACTTCAACTATCTCTTCAATTGATCCATAGTAGTTAACATCCCCTACCATTGGATTTTGATCCTTAGAACTTGCAAACCTTGTGGTTAGTGCCTTCAAATATACACCATTATTTTGTGTGGTGCACTTCTCATCTCTTTTTTTGTATGAAATCTATTGCCATTAATTGCATACCCACTAACCTCTTTACTATTCGAGTTGGGCCATTTGCCAAGTTCAATAAATCATTTGAAACTCCTCCCATCTGCTCCACCTCTTTCTTCAACCACTTATGAAATTCTTCACTATGTGCTCGAGCTCTTTTGTATTTCTTTGATTTTGCACAATTTTCAACTAGCACTTGATGTTCTCTATAAATCAATACCATTATTATTAGATGGTAAGACAAAAAAAAATTAGTTAACCAAATCACTAATATTAATAATAAATAAGTATGACATCTTACTCGATTAACTTCTCAACTTCTTCATTTTTACAATTAAATAGAATATATCGATGAGCTTTAGTCCATGTATCATCATCCAAATGAAAATATTTTCCATTTTTATTTCTCCCTGTCCCTAAAGGGCTTCCATCTTATTCATATTCAATTGAGAAACTATGGTTTTTGTTTTCACACTCTCACCCAATTATCTTGAACAAAAAGTCAAACATTCTTTAACCAAATATGCTTCCATTATATAACCTTCCGGTTTACTTTTATTACGAACAAAGAACTTTAATTTTCCCAAGTATCGCTCAATAGGATACATCCATCTACAATGCACCAGACCACTAAGTTGAACTTTTTTGTATAAGTGAATTGGTAAGTGAACCATTATATCAAAGAATGATGTTGGAAATATCATTTCAAATTGACAAAGTGTTTCAATAATCACATGTTATAGCTTTTCTAATTCTTTTAGATCGATGACTTTGTTGCATAATCCCTTAAGGAATGCTTCATATCAAATAAAAGGCAATGAAACTTCTCATTTTAGTGATTTCTTAATAGCAAATTGAAGCAAATTTTGGAGGATATAATGAGCATCATGGCTCTTGTATCCTAAAATTTTCCTCTCACTCATTTGCACACAATGACTAATATTGGAAGCACTTCCATATGGTAATTTGACATTCTGTAACACAGAGTAGAAAATCTCCTTCTTTTCATTAGTCATATCAAAGATGGCAAGCCTAATTTTAATGTGTTTGCCATCATTAGTCTAAGTGGGATGTAACACCTTCATAATCCCAATTTCATGTAAATCGAAATGAGCATTGAAGTGATCTTTACTCTTTCGAGCAATATTCAATAAAGTCCCCAAAATGTTATCACATACATTTTTCTCTATATGAATAACATCAAGATTATGCTGGGATAAATTGTACTTCTAATACGGTAGCTCAAAGAATATTAACTTCTTTTTCCATTGAATGTCACTATTTGCCTTATGTTTTGGATTTTGCTTGCCAAATGCATTCACAAAGCTAATTAGTAAGGTTTCAATTTCCTCTCCAGAAAATTCACTATGAATCTCTCCTATTTTAATGCCATCATTAAATCTTCTTTTATCCAATCTCCACTCATGATTAGCATCAAGAAACTTCCTATGATTCATATAGCATATTTTCTTGATCATCCATTATGAACTTCAAAATTCATTAGACACGAGTAAGTTAGCTTTAAGGATCACAAATGATGCATAATTATTTTCAAAACTCTTAAATACAATTTTGAAACTAAAATGGATTGCAAAATGTACTTAGAAAAATTTCCAAGCATGAGGATGAAAGAGAATGCTTGCATTCAGATGTAAACAGTAGAGAATTTAACCTGACAAAATCAGGTTATTTTTTATACTTGACAAATTCAGCCAATTTAGTTTAAATTTCTAAAATTTGGGATATCTTACAAATAAATTTTAGTATAATTTACTGAATTAGTATTAAATACAACAACAGTCACTATAGTGTACTACTCCTATTGTTCTTTTATTATTTTATTTACTTTAATTTTTCTTTTAAATTCTGCACTTCTTCTGCTATACTGAAATTGTTGTAAAATCGTTTTCCCTTACCTAATACCAGTCATAATTCATTATTTAGATTAAATAGTTCAATTATTTATTTGTTGGTAATAATTATTTTAGATATACAGGAAATACAAGTTATATTGCCAGCAAATGTAGTTAGCCAAACAAGTTTTTATTTTTAAACTGAAGGTGGCAGCAAAAGTTAATGCAACAATGCCTTTCCAAGTTGCATTAAGCCCAGTAAGTAGGGTATTTGAGCAAGTGGGTTTTGGTTTGATTGTATATGGATTTTGATTTTATGAAATGGAATGGAGAAAATTGTTTATGTGCTTAGGAAGCATAGTCTCTAGTGTTTTACTTTATTTCTCTAAGTTGAGCTCTGGTTTATTTGCTTACCTTCTAGATTAGAGAAATTATTAGGTAGAACAATCTCTCTAGTTACTATTTATTACAGGATATTCATGAAATTATGGCTTTCAAATTCTTATATATGAGATAGAATAGAACAAAACAACACTGTAGAAACTATATAATTGAATATCATTAAAAAGAATAATATCCGCTTATAACTAGTCTCAATATCTGATTCTGGGAAGTTATGTTTGGTCTTAACATTATCTATGTCATCTCTCTGTCCTTTCTTTTTTCCCTACTGCTTTTTCCATATCCTCTATTCAACCAATATCATAATAGCTTCTATTCAACCAATATCATAAATATCCCAATAAATGTAACTCCTAATATGCTCCTACCCACTACCACAACCATTACAGGCATCCATTCTACTCATCGAATAGGCGACGTTATCACCCATGGGGCTGCAAGGTAACTTGCTCCCATGAATGACACCACTAACCACATTATCCTACCTGATATTTTAAGTATTCTCTTATGTGTTCGTCTTTTAAATAGTATGATCCTCACTAAAATAAGCACTATAGAAAGAGATGTGATCAATGCAATTGTGTTTATAACTGCAAAAACCTTAAATCCTATTATTCTTTAATTTAAACATATCAAAACAGAAGCTCTTTTAATTTTTTTAAGAAAAGCCATTTATGATTTTGGAACCAAGCACTTTAATTTACAACAGTTAAGTAACAACCAAAACAACACATTTTACTAGCATTCACATTCTTACAAATACAACTAACATTTTCATAGTTAGATTGGAAACAAATCAGCATAAACCACATAAAAGGAAGAAAAATAAGCCATGTATATCAGATTTAGGAAAACCATATACAATATTTATGCATGCATATGTTTAGAATACATACTTGAGAAAATCAAACCTCAAAACTGAAATAGAGTCTTATTTTGGTGAAGAAGACACTCAAATTCTCTAAGCAACATGAACTACCAGATTCTGAAACCAAAAAATAGATCCTTGTAAGAAGACAACATTATAAGTTAAAAACAAAAGTCAAAATCAACACATCACTTCATACCGCCTCAGGAACAAACCTTCTTCAACAACAAGCTTTAAAATATTTCCCCAAATTCTAAAACCAAAAAATTAATCCTAATGAAGAAGATAATCTAAAAATCAAAAGTAAATAAAATTCAAAACACTCACCAATTTTATTAAATCCAATAGCTAAAAAGCAGAAAAATGCCCCAAATATATATATAAGGAACAAATGGAGATCACAAATTAGGGTTTCTAATATGAGGGTTTCTAAATAGCTTTAGTTTCTAGTAAGATTTGAAGCAAGAAAAATGGATGAAAATGGTGAATCATGGAGAGATTGTGAATGGTATGGTCTCAGCTAGGAGAGAGAAGAAAATATGTGCTCTGGGCTGGGAGAGAGAAGCAAACGTCTATTGTCAGCTGAGAGATTCATGTTCTTAGAGCTAGGGATTTAATTTTTTTTAGTTACTCACATGTTAATGAAAGGTAAGGGAAAAAGGAGCTAAGAGAAAAGCACTTAGTGAAAAAAAAAACAGATGGAAAAATGGGCGCCTCTATTTAGTCCAAAAGAAAAAATTAGTGGGAAATTTAGCCACCCATGTGAAAATTTTTTTGGCCAAATTTTTTTTAAGAAACTTTTCAACCATTTTTTTTTCTTGCCAAATACTTTTCAGTCAAATTACATATTTATATGTATATAATTTTCATTTCATAATTTTTAGTTTGTTAAGATCTTTTAATTTTAATAAAAATTCTAATTTTATTGTCATATAATTTTTTTTATATAATTAATTTAAATATATAATATTATAATTATATATTTAAAAGGTATTATTTTTCAAAATTAAAAGTGTTAAATTATTTTTTCCTCTCTATTTGTTGTATGTATTTTTTTTGTTAATTTTTCTTTATAATTAATTGTAACACTTTAATGAATAAAAAAAATACAACATTTCTAGTTTTATGTTGCATTTGATCTAATATAATGCAACACTTATTAATAAATATTGCATTAGAGTTTCATTTCACACTTTTATGACATTTAGTGCAATACTTTATACTTAATGTTTCATTAGATTAAAATTTTAATATTACAGGAAACATTTTTATGGTAACATTTTTTTTACCTTAGCCCATTTATGGTGTAGCGTTGGGACTCAGTCTCTTGTGTTGTTTTACTGTGGCATTGCTCTTATCATTGTCCACTTCTTTTCTCTTGTCAAAATTTTGCTGCAGCAAAAGTTTCTCATTTTTGGTTTTAGTCCATGTGGTTAACTCATAAGGGCTTTAGAGACTTTATTGCCTCCACTTAAAATGATTTTAATATTAGCCTTCCATCTTTGCAGGCTCTTTTAGGAAAACTAAAGCATTTTAGACATGCTCTTAAATAGTGGAATAGAGAGATATCTAGTCATTTTGAAAATAATATCTCTTTGGTAGAAAATAATCTCATTGATATTCAGAATGCCATATCCAAAGATGGACTATCTGAAGATCTTAGTAAAGCCAGATTGGAAGGTCATGCACAGGTACACCTTCATACTAAGCAGAAGGAGATTTATTTTAAAGAGGGAAGTAGAGTGAAGTGGTTGGATAAGGGGGATAGAAATTCAGAATTTTTTCACAAGCTCCATTATATTCGGCATCCTCTCAGTAATATTAAATTCTTCAAATTGATGGGCAACCTATTACTGATGCTTCCGCCATTGCTGATCATATTATAGGGTATTTCGGTGATATGTTTCGGTCTCTTTCAATGTAGCTTGTGGACCTTTCTCTAGTTAAGCAAATTGTGCCTCACTTACTTTTAGATGAAGATAATGCTCGGCTTAATTATATTCCGACCAGAAATGAGATTAAAGAAGCAGTTTTTCATCTTGACACTTCTATTGCTCCGAGACCTGATGGCTTTACGAGTACTTTTTTCCATACTTTTTGGGACATTATTCATGGTGATGTTTGTAAGGTTGTCCGCTTTTTCTTCTAGCATAATTATATGACCCCAAGTATGAATTCCTCATTTGTGATTTTGGTAGATTAAAGAAGCTTTATCCATTAATCAGTTCAGACCCATTATTCTTAACAACTTGTTCAGACCCATTATTCTTAACAACTTTTGTGTAAAGTTATGTCTAAAATTTTAACTGATCGTCTTATGTCTATTACTTCTTCTATTGTTTCTAAAAACCAATTTGGTTTTTTGAAAAGTAGACTTATTTATAATTATATTGGTTTAGCTTCAGAGGGAGTAAACATTTTAGATAAAAAATGTTTTGGTGGTAACATGGTGGTCAAAATTAATATTAGAAATGAATTTGACACTTTGGACTGGAATTTTATGTTTAAGGTGCTAGATGCTTTTGGGATCTCATTGCTATTCAGAGATTGGATTTTTGAAATTTTCTCAAAGTCAAGGACATCAGTTATGATTAATGGCTCACCTAATGGGTACCTTACCTATTATAGAGGAGTAAGATAAGGTGATATGTTGTCTCTTTTGTTATTATGTATTGCTGAAGATTTTTTATATAGGCTGTTACTTAAAACAGTTGAAGAGGGTACTCTCTTGCTTATGAGTTATACTAAAGAATCTAGATTCTTGTCTCACCTTCTGTATACAGATGATATTATTCTTTTATGGCAAAGCTACAAAGAGAAATCTTGATGCGATTTTTTATGTTTTTCTCTTATATGATAATCTCTCTAGGTAAAGAGTAAATTGGTCTAAATCTCATATTTACTTTATTAAATCTGTCTCCCTTAGAATAATTAATGATTTAATTATAGATCGGGAGATTAGATTGGGTTCTCTACCTTTCACCTATTTGGGCATCCCTTTTTTTGTTGGTGTTTCCAAGCTAGACATTTACAGCCTATCGCTGATAAAATTATGCATAAGCTCACTACTTAGAAAGGCTCTTCTCTTTCTATGGTGGGAAGGATAACTTTGGTTAACTTAGTGATTTTGAGTTCTTTTCTCCATTCTTTTTTCTGTTTATAAATGGCCAATTTCATTATTGAAAAGTTTGCAACGTTCAATCCGGAACTTTATTTAGAATGGGTCTGTGATTAAGAAAAAATTGGTTATTGTAGCTTGGAAGGATTGTTTTCATACCATTGAGAATGAGAGGATTGGAGTTCATAATTTAGAGGTATTGAATTCGGCTATGCTCTCTGCTATTGCTTGGAGGTTATACACCGCCCATGAATTTCTTTTACACTTATTCAGTAGACATTTCTTATCGCACTTAGGCCTCCCTTGCTTGACTTATTTCTCTCTTCATTGTGGTTTTCAATAAGAGTCGTTTATTCTATCATTGTGCAAAATTCATTTTGGTTGATTCATGACTGATCCTCTATCAATTTTTGGATAGGTCAGTGGCTACATCCTATAGTGGCAGATCGTTTAGCTATTGTAGCAGAGGAGCAGCATAAGCTAGTAGCTTCCATTAGCTTATTTCGGAATAGAGGCGTCGGGGTTCTTCCTTCAGAATTTCCAACACCTATTATTGATGATATTAATCGGGTTGAGATGCTTCATAATGGCTGGAATTTGTGTATTTAGCTTCACGCGGTTAGTGGTAAGCATTCAATGAAGAACTTTTACTTATTTTTAGTTGGTTCTGCTATAATTCTACCATAAGACTGCTTCCGTTAGAAACGATTCATTCCCCCATCCCGTTCTGTTACCTGCTAGAAAAGAGTCCTTCAACAACTCTCAACAGAAGATTCTCTTTAAAGAAAGGGGTTGCATTTCACTACAAAAAATTAATTATTTACCGACCCAATTTTTTGGTCGGTAAATGTAATTTTGGGTTCGGTAAACCGGGTTACCGACCCAATTTTTTCATTTACCGACCAAAAAATTGGGTCAGTATTTCTTCCGTCACAAAATTAAATATTATCAACTAAAATTTATTAGGTCAGAAATTACTGACACATTTTTTTATCAGTAAATTAAAATATTGGATCGGTAACATTTTTAAATAATTAGCGACTAATTACCGACAAAAAATATTGCATCTGTAATTTACCGACCAAAGAAAATGCGTCAGTAATTACGTCACAAATATTGAAAATATTTTCTTAATATATAATATCATTAATAATAACAATAATATAATAATAATATATATTTAATAAAATTAATATGAATAACATAATTTAGAGAATGAGTATGAATA
>CAOJBK012120540.1:0-11284 GCA_948294925.1 Codiaeum variegatum
CATGATCCTTCATTTCAGTATAGCAGACATTCTTCAGTAAAACACTGAGCACAACTCAATACCATAAACAAACAATTATCCATTCTCATTGCACTAATTGGGAAATTATGAGAAGAGATCATATCTATAAAGTAAGTGAAGACACTGGGAAATTGTTTGAGAACCATTAACAAACACAAAAAAAAATTAAAATACCAATGATGTCACCCAAACCCCTAAAACAAACTAAAATTAACATCATTAAAAATGAAATTTATAAACTTGCCATTAATTAAATATATGTATCTTCACACTCTTAATAAATCTTAGCCATTTGATCAAAATGATCTAATGGCTGTTATTAATTTCAAAATACTCATTTTGTATTCATTTCTCATTTGACCATATATATATACACGAACTCAAATTTTAAATAAACAGTAAATTAAATTTTATTAATTTTAACTTTCATATAATTGATGTTCAAAAAATTTCATATAATTGGAACAGTTGAAATTTGTAAAATTTTGGATTTATATCAAACAAATTATCAAATTATATTAAATTTTTTTTAATTACCAAGGTTTCAACTCATGTCTATTTCTCACCATTATATATAAAATATCTAAAATAATATTTAAGAGCATGTTCGGTGTCATTTTATGTTTTCTATTTTAATAATATTTTGAAAATAAAATTTTTTTATTTTTTATTTTCTGTTATTTTTGGATAAACATAAAATAAATTATTAAAAATCTTTTTTTAATTAATATTTTTCATATTTTTATTTTTAAAATTTGAAAACAGAAATAAAAACAAAAAACTATAGTCATACCGAATGATGTCTAAATAATCATATTCGAATTAAATATCCCTATATGAAAAATAAAATTTCTTTTGAAAAGTTTTAAAACAATGGCATATTTGGAATTAAAATTGAAGCTTAGAGTTAAGTCAGAAATTATTAGTTTATTTATATCTTCTTTAAGTATGAATATCAAATTAATTATATTTAATTAATTTGAAACCGTGTTAGTTAAAGAAAATCAAAGCAAAAGGGGTAGGATTGGTCAGGCTAGTTGTTTTTTTAACTAAACATTCTAAGGGGAGAGTGCCATGGCCAGCCCCCACCATGGTATCTTATGTCTCAGGTTCTGCCAGCATTTGGAATATTATTATTGTGGGGAAGATTCTCATATATATTGCATTGGTAGGGTTTGGCTAATAAACTAGAGAGATAATTAATGATTATTAACAATTAGTTTATGCACTATTTATTAATTAATTACTTAATTAATTTGTTAATGACTTATTGTCTCTCCCCCTTTCATAGGTAAGAGCTTATGCCTATATATGGAATAAGTATGGAGTGGGGGTGGGTATTGGTCGTTCTGGTTCTGTCACTGAAACTCCAAATTGGTCTATAGAAAATTTTTAAAATGAAAAAAAAAAACTGTTGAAACATGTAAACTAATTATTTTTAGACGAAAATTTTCGGTTTAATTAGATTAGTTTGATTCAGTTCCAGTTATTCTTTTATTCAATTTCATAAACTTGAAAATTTCAAGATTAATATATTAAAAAGTATAAAATTAATATAAGTATGCATAAATGAAACTCGAGTAAATTTTAAAAAATAATAATAATAAAATATTAGTCTAATTATAATTTTTAAAATGAAGCGCAAAAAGAAAATTATATAAGTTTTGAATTATAGAAATTGACAAATAAAATGGAGTTTTAATACTAAATACAATTGTTACAATTGAATCCCTAGTCTTTTGAAAAAAAAAATTATAAGTATACTAAATGATCTTAAAGTATACCATGAACAAAATATATCAAAAACTTGCATAAACAAACAAGCAATTTGGTATATAGTTTGCCAATTTGTGATTCCACAAGTAGTCATAGCAGGTAATGGGAAGCATTTTTTTTTTTTTTTTGCCTGAAGTAATGGGAAACAATTTGACTAAAGAGATTTTAGAGGTCTTTGTTCCAACTTAAAAATTAATTAAAAGTTCACATTAGTAGCTCATCCTCAAACTAATGACCAGACAGAAATCTCAAATAGGATCATGTTGCAAAGGGTTAGAGAAGAGGAAGGACAACTGTAAAGGGATATGGGTTGAAGAGTTGTATAATGTATTGTGGAGTTACAAACCTAACTTGGACTTGCTAAAGGAAATAAGAAGTTAAACTGATGAGCAAATTTCAGTATACGAAAAGAATGTTGCCACATATCATGATCGGAAGGTTAAAAAGTGATTATTTTAAAAAGGAGACCCAGTGTTAAGAAAAGCAGAGATAACCAAACGAAATGCAGGGGTTGTAAAGTTGGAGCCGAATTGGGAAGGACCATATTGAATCTCAAGGGTAATCGGAATGGGCACATATAAGCTAGAAGACATGGCAGACAGAGTTCTTCCAAAGATTTGGCATTCGCATAAACGTTTATATTTCTTATTAGCAGTTTATTAAGTCTTGTTAAACAATTTAGTATGAGTTGTTAATTTTTCTTTTAGTTTTTCCCTTTCTATGTTTTTACTAAAAAAAAATTTCAATGAGACTTTTTGTCAAATTAATAAAACTATTCATATTTTGCAAAGTTTGTGACTGATTTTCAACAACTAAAGTTCAAAAAAAAAAAAAGAGTTCACCAAGGGAAAGGTCAACCTAGAAGGAGACCTAAGATCCCTTGGGTTAAAAAGATAGATCACCGAGGAGTAGGTCTACCTAGAAGGAGACCTAGGATTCCTTGTGTCAAATAGAAAGATCACTAAGGAGTAGGTTTATCTAGAAGGAGACTCAAGATCTCTTGTGTTAAAAAGAAAGACCACCAATGAGTAGGTTTACCTAGAAGGAGATCCAAGATCCCTTGTGTTAAAAGGAAAGATTGCCAAGGAGTAGGTCTACCTAGAAGGAGACCCAATATTCCTTGTGTTAAAAGGAAAGATCACCAAGGGGTAGGTTCACTTATATGGAGACCTAATATCCCTTGTGTTCGAAAGATCGCCAAAAGGTAGGCCTATCTTTAAAGCCTCCCAAGATCCTTTAGGTTTCTAGAGTTCACCATGGGATATGTCCACCTAGAAGGAGACCCAAGATTCCTATTTGTTGGAAAGATTATTAACAGGTAGGTACACCTTTAAAAAGGCTCAAGATCCCTTATCAGAAAAGATTCAAATATTTACTAAGTAAAAAATCAGTTAAATCGCTGCACAAGATCAATAAAGACTGTGAAATTAATTATAAAGCTTTTATTTATGTTTGTATTTAACCTTTTGACAAATAAGCGCATAGGGAAAATACATAGAAGTGGATTCAAGATCATTTATTCCAAGAAAAAGGATTGGTATAGTCGATAATAATAAAAGGTGTGATTTGAATGAAATTTTCTTAAGAAAATCATTTAAAAAAAAGGTAGTTGAAGGGCTACTCATAAGACACCCCCTTTTTAAAAAAATAATAATAATAAAAAGAGAGAAATCAGTCTTGGATGGTTCGGTCAAGGTCTACAATGGGAATTCGATCGGCAGGATATTTAAAAGAATAATCAGTAAGAATATCGATGGGAAGTAGAGGAGGACGAACAGTAGTCTCGGTAGATGTATTAGGCTTCAAATCCAAGATGAAGTCCACATTAATATCAAGTTATTATTCTTTAATTGAATCTGTAGATTTTCATAAGAAAAACACTCATGTCATCACTAATGGCATCTAAGTCTTCAAGATGGTACTCAATTTGCAGTGCAAGAGCCTACTTAACACAATCTATTACTGCATCTAGCCTTTACCGAGCTTTATTTTTTTTTCAAACCCTACCATATAGCACCTACATTTTCTAAACTAAGTTAGTTTTTTTCAATAGCCCAAACATCCTTTTCAGTAGCATACTTTTTCTTCACCTCATTCAAGGTACTTCGGTTCAAAGCCTCAAATTCAAAGATCCTCTATGCTACTTTTTTATCAGCCTCCCCTTTCAATCTATTGAGATGCTCTTTAAACTTCAATTCTTAAGCATGTTACTAGGCATCTAGCTGATTTACAGTAAGTTTGATCTATAAACCTTATTAAGTTTAAAAAATTAAAAGGAAACTAAAGAAAAAAAAAAGAAGGGTTGGATAAGTAGTTCAATTACCTCAATCTCCATGCCAACTATATGACCTTGAATCTCACTCATCATCATCTGGACATATTAGAAAGTGTCAAAAGAGAGTTGGACGGCCTTCATAACTTCCAACGTAGTACAAGGTTTCGCATGAAGGCGTCCTTATCTAACAGCCTTTAAATCTGATTGGGGATATCGGCAATCTCCTTTAGAGTGAGATTTTTAGCAACAAACAGTGCCTTTTTAACTATATACTAATCTTCAGAATTAAGCATCGATCTTTTCCTTGTCGCCTTTTTAGATAGCAATAGAACCCTCCTTGGCAGGATCATGATCAGGGTAGACGTTGAAATCTATTTGGAGAGTAAAAGTGTCTGAAGTAATGTGATCATAAGATTTTTATACCTTCCTCTTTTCCTGGTGATACTTTAATAAGGCTTCCATTTTTTCAATGAAGAACTAGAATGTTAGAGATTAGTTAAAATTCTTAAGGTAAACAAAGACAAAGAACTGAAGGTATCGCCAATGTAAAGTGGTTTGTTGATAAAATCATAAGGACGAGTTGTGGATGAGGATGGATATAGGTTATGTTCTTTGATGTAATCAAAGTATAATGAAACTAGTCCCTCTCCACTATATAGTTTTTCTTGTCTAAGAGTTCTTTAAAGTAAGCTAAGGTGATATTATCATCATCAGTAAAATCTTTAGGGTTATTATTGATCATAGGGTAAGACGTCTATTGATGAGGAAGATCTCCCCATCCTTCCAAGTTAACCACTATGAAAAAAAAAACACTCTTTCTAATATTTTAGGGACAATCAAGTCTTTATTAGCATACATCATAATTGAAAGGAGCAATGATTGAACACCGCTTAGTGACTAAAGGGTATAATTTCCTAACAACTCTAAAGGACAAGGATATACCCTTACACCAAGCAAGAAGTTGAAAGCAAGATAGGATCAACTAGGAGTTTGGGTTGAGCTATTCGATTAGGATTTGGTAATAGTATAACATATCGGTAACTAAGGGGTTAAGAGAAAATTTTAACCCAAACTTTAAACTCAAATAAACGAGTATTTCTTTCTCCCCTAGGATTTTTTGGCAAGAGAACCAGACTCGGGTAGCCATAATTCATATGATGAGAGGATACCATAATCCATTCTAGAACTAACTAGAGTGTTCTTTATGGATCTATAAGGGATTTCACTAACAGGCTTCATTTTAGAAAGTTTTTTACCTTTATCAATTTCTTTGGAGGTTTCGTTAAAAGGACTGGTATGTGAGGGAACAAAGGAAACGTCTACTTTCTTATATTTGTAACTCTGAACATCCTCAAATATTTGTTCAGAATTGTTAGGGGTGGAAGACCAAACCTAGCCATGACAAATAATAAAAGAAAAAAAGAAATGATGAAAGTATACTTTAAAAAAAAAAAAAAGAAGAGGAGGTGTGGAGGACTTACAAGTTTTCTGGGTTTGAAAAAAGCCTTGAAATGGTGTTTGAAAATGCAAAAAGGAAAGAAAATGTTAGAATAAGAGGTAAAAATATTTTAAATTCTCAAATGAAGGGCATGTTTATAAGAAGAAAAAGAAGAATTTGGAAAGGAGTAATTATGGAGGAAACAAAATATGAGACATGTGCCAGGTGGGCAAACTTTCAATAAGTGTGAAGGGGCATTTGAACTTATCTAGGAAATGTGTAATGATGAGGGAAGAACACTTTGATTTCTAAGAAAACAATTGCGAAAAGAAATTATTAAGAATAAATGATGGGTTGTAGTATGACTGAAAAATCTATTATAGGCGAGCCCAATAAAATCTAGTTAAAATCAGGATCAGAATAGACCGTACTTATAGGATCGAGTCTTCTAACTTGAAGATGGACGTGTTTTAACACATGGACTGAAAAGCAAATTCCATGCAAGCCTAAAGTAGGCTTACAACTAAGGATTAGCCTTGAGCTTGAGAGCCCATTACTTGGAAGAGTTTGAGTCAGATATGGAAAGATCTCTATATCCTAATATGATATTGAGAAAACTCCTATTCAAGAGAATATACAAATAGAATCTTATTAGGATTCAGATTATTAAATACGAAGCCTACAAGGATACTACTACCAAGTTACTATTATAAATACACCTTCACAGCATAAGGGAAAGGCATATGCAAATCTCTCTACTATTCCATTAAAGCTTTGCTTTGAACTCTTTACTGACTTATGCATCGGATTGAAATTAGGATAAAGACCCCTAATTTCTTTCAAACTATTTTTTTGAGTTAATATTACTTTTATTAAATATGAGGGAAAAACCCAACTTATAGGGAAAACAAGTGATAAAAAAAACCCTCCTTAAAACTAAGCAAAATGGTTAAGAAAAACCCCCAACCATGGCCTTAAGTAACCAAAAAGCAATTACAAAAAAAAACTAACAATGATAAGAGAAACAATTTAATTCTATTACACCAAAAGTGAATGCTAGCAGAGGAAAGCCAAAGAGAATTAGCATCATAAAGGAAGGAAGGTATAAGGGCTTTAAACCAAAGCCAAAATCTATGGAAGATCAAATGAAGAAGCCTCATATGATCAAAATTAACATTAAAGAAAATAATACCATTGCGAGCCAACCAGAAACTCCAAGAAATTGCAAAGAAAAGAACAATCCATAAATTCTTTTGTAATAATCTAGAAGGTAAAGCACACCAATGAGAATAAAAATCCACAATCAAACATGGCATAACAAAAGACTCTCCCTAACAATCAAGAAAGAAAGTCCAAATATTCTAAGAAAATTTGCAATGGAGGAGTAAATGATCAGCAGTTTCACTGAAATAACCAAATAAAGTACAATAATTAGAAGCAATGAGGCATAAACCAATCAAGAAATGATAATTATTAGTGTTCAAATGATTTAGGCAAGCAAACTAAGTGAACAACTCAACTTTAGCTGGCACCAAGTTGTTCCAAATAAAGGGCAGGTGGGGAGAAGTGCCAAACTTATGAGAAAGGAATACTTGAGAGAAAGAATGAACAATATAAGAGCCACTACTGTTGGCCTTCCAAAAGACAAAATCCATACTAGCTTTTCTAGGAGTGAAGCATCGTAAGAGGCACTAGAGCTGATTAAAATCATCTTACTCGTAAGATAAAGTTCTCTATCCCACAAAAAATTCCAACACCAAAGAAGGCCATCCCAATTCAGAAATAAAGCACCATTTTTGTTGAAATCAGGAAATAAAACATTCAAAGTAGTAGGACTAATCTGAAGATCAACCCAAAAAAAGAATAGTATTACCAACTCCAACTTTAAGAAGGAGATGATTAAAGATCAAAACAGAAAGCTCATCCTTACTAGAAATAGAAGCACTGATACCTATTCAAGTGCTAGAATAGGAAAAAGACCTTCTATGCGAAAAAAATCAATATGAGTGGTGTTGTACTTATGATGAATCACCTGGTTCTAAATAAAAAGATTACATTCATCAAGCTTCCAAATCCATTTCAAAAGAAGTGCTCGATTGTGCAGGAGAATGTCAGTAACTCCTAGCCCACCTAATCTTTTGGGCATTGTGAAGTAGGATCAAAGTGAATAGAATGACCTCCTTCTGACCAAAAAAAAATCCTAAATGTGCTTTTTTTTTTATCGAATTAGCCTTTGTAATCGGGATTTTAAAGATAAAAAGGTAATAGATAGGCAGTATAGTAATACAAGCTTTTATGAGAGCAAGCCTACAAGCTTGAGATAACACTTTATCTTTCCAGAAGGCAAGTCTACCATGGATCTTCTCAATAATAGGCTGCCAAGTGGATACTTTAGTGGGAGAAGCTCTAAGAAGGAGCCCAAGATAGTTAAAAGGAAATATAGTAGTCTTATAATAAATCTTGGAAGAGATAGCAGTAATAGAACCTTCAGAAGAAGAAAAACCTGAAATAAAGCTTTTTAAAAAAATGATTTGCAAACTTTAAATCAAAGAGAAACATCTCAACTAGAAAGCATAAGAAATTCCTCCACACTTGGCTTAGAGAACAAAAGCATGTCATCAACAAACTGCAGGTGCGTGTTGCAAGGCCGATTAAATGGTAAAGAAAAGCTCAAAATAAGCTTAAGCATGCACATCTTATTGATCAGCTAGAGAGAGGTTCAACAGCAATAAGAAAAAAAAAGGGAGAGACAACATCCTTGTTTAACTCTGTTGAAGAATTGAAACTTATTTGTGGGAACACCATTAATAAGAATAGATGCTTTGGATCAATCAAAGCATTCAAGAAGCCACTTACACCATTTACCACCAAAGCCCGTTTCAGATAAAACCCAGAACAAATACTCCCATTTAACATAGTTAAAAGGCTTCTCAAAATCTATTTTAAAAAAGCACAGGGAAGGTCTTTCTTTTTACAGGTATCAACCATTTCATTAGCCACCATGAAACCTTCTAGAATTTTCCTACCAGCAATAAAGGAAGATTGATTAACTCCAATTAAGTCATCCATAACAAGCTTCAGTCTGTTGGTAAGAAGTGTGGTAATAATTTTGTACAAGCCATGAACCAGAGAAATTGGTCTGAAATCCTCAACAAACACAGAGGAGACATTCTTTGAAGCAAGGGTGATGAAAGCCTTCTTAATATGATCAGGTAATTTGACAAACAATATAAAGGAGCTCATAAGAGAAAAGATGTCTTGTTTGATGTAACTCTAATTATAGAAGAAAAAATTAATGCCATCAAGCCTAGGCACCTTGTCTACCATAAGACCAAACAACTTCCTTTAAATCTCCCATAGTCAAATCCATTTTAAGAAGAACAGCTTGATCATAGGTAAGCTTCTTAAGATCAAATTAGAAATGAAACCAGAAACGGGAAAATGCTTATTAAAATGAGCGAAAAAATGACTATGCAAGGCAGCAAAAATGTGAACAGGGCTAGCAAAAAGCACATCACTTTGTTGAATGCTATGAATATGATTGTTTCTACATCTGTTAGAGGCATAAAGATAAAAGAACTGAGTATTTCTATCACCAAGATGACACCAATTAATTCTAGACTTCTACCTCCAAATGCATTTATTGGTGAAAGAGATGATCATACTGCTTCCTGAAGAGATCAAGAGAACATAATTCATGTTGTCCCAAATATGGACACCAAAGCCTTTGAGCTCATTCACTATAGTAGTGAATCTTGTGTACATACTAGCAATGCTCTCATTCTCCACAAATTTGAAGTTTTCATAGCTACTGGAGAACATTATGAGCTTTGAGGACTTCACTTTGCTTGTTCCCTCATGTATGTCTCTAAGAAGGTCTCATATCTCCTTAGTCGTATCACAAGAGGAAACTCGATTGAATTTTGTCTCATCAAGAGCACAAAAGAGAATGTTGACGGCCTTGTCATTTTTTTTGAACCTTTCTCATGAGAGTTTCCATCCAATCCTTATGATCAATCAAGTTTCCATAATCTCCCTTAGGAACATAAGGACCCTTCTCTATGATTTCCCATAAATCGTACCTTTGAGAGCGAACGTGGAATCACATATGACCTTTCCACTGATTGTAATTTATGCCGGTGAACAATGGAGGTCTAGTGGAGCACTGTCCCTCTTGGAATGGTGTCTTGGAACATTAACACCTGCCATATTCAATCGTTAGCTTTCTAAATCACACGATTTAACAAACACAAAAGCAAGGCTCTGATATCAATTTTTATCCCAAATATGGAGACCAAGAGGGGGGAGGGGGTGAATTGGTGATTAGAAACTTTTTTGGGTTTTCAAACAAGTTTATCCAATTTTAAATTTCAAAGACTTTTTCAAGTGTTAAGAAATCAAAAACTTAAAGTAAATGAGATTGAAAAACTTGTGTATGAAAATATGCGATTTCAAACCACCAATTCACAAATTAAAAATAGAGAATTCAAAGTAAATAGCAAGTAAATAGAAAAGAGAAGAGAATGCTTAGTTATAACTGATTGAGGTTCCATTATCTTCACTTCAAAGCCTCCAAGCTTCTAGTTCTTTGGGATTTCGCTGAATTACAACGATTAGAGTATACAAATCCCAATCAAGGTTTTACAAAGTGTTTCAAGTTAGAAGACTTGTTTACAAGGTGCTATGATTAAGTATTTTCAAAATAAAACCTAGCTAATGATTTTCTTAAACCTAAAGATTACAATGGAGTACAGGGGTTTAAGAAAATGTAAAAGAATGAGTTTTGAGCACTAAGAAAGTAAGAACAAAGAGTTAGAAAATCAATGGAATAGTTCTTTGTTATTATTGACTTTGTTTCTGATCCTTCTTTATATATGTTTGCCTTCTAGGGGCCAAAAATGTCTATACAATGTTCAAATTGTACAAATGATGTCATCTTCAACGGATGTGTCAAAGTTGGATATGGTTGTATATCTTGCTTGGATACCGGCATATATGGTTGGTAAGTTTGAATTTAATAGCCGTTGGATTGGATACGTTCGTATATTGTCCTGTCTATATGAGTATATCCAAAAACCCTAGGTTTCCCAATCCTCTCTGGACTAGAATATTGGCGTATAGAAACTGTCTATATGGTCATATCCCCTTCTCCATACAGTCGTATAGAAATCTTGATACAAGAGTATCCACCTATTTCAGATCTATATGAAAACACTTTGATTATAAAAGGTATATTAGTTTATTCAAAGTGTATAGGTAACATATTAAGCACTAGAAACATAAAATCAAACACTATATGCTCATATTAAGCTCAAACATGCACAATCTTGTCAAATGCACTTCATTTTAAGAATAATTACACTAAAGGTTTTAGAATCATCAAAATATGGAGTACAACAATTCCACAAGCCTAAGATGTCTAGATTCTGCCTCAAGATCAAGAGCTAAAATCTCCTTATCAAGGTGAGCAATTTCCAAGTGATTGAAATTATCTTGAATCCAGACCAGAAGAAATTTTTTTAACTTATCAAGTTTCTAATCCATATTAAGAAAGGAATGTAAAGTATGCCAAAAAAATCTCCCACCAACTGACTAAAATAAGGGTCAGACCAGCAAGCATTAATAGAGCGAAAATACTAGCACCTTTAACAACAACAAAGTCTAAAATCCATAAAATATTATGATAAAAATGCCCTCTCTAAAGAGATTACAAATGAGTGTTAGGATAGACACTAAGCTAGGAGACAGGGATCAAGGCTCAGTCAATGTGACTC
>CAOJBK012122117.1:0-14378 GCA_948294925.1 Codiaeum variegatum
CTACTTTGACTAGCTCAATGGAATCGATGAGAAAAGGATGGAAGCATACACCACACATAGAATTACCCGATCAGACTTACAAAGCACTTCAAAAAATAAGTCTAAAGTCATAATCTTCAGAAAGGTGATTTAGTTCTTAAAGAGATCAGGCAAGTTGTACAAGACCCTCGAAGGAAATTCAGACCTCTTTGGAGTGGACCATACATCATTAAGAAAATCATGTCAGGCGGAGGCGTCATCCTGATGGACGTTGACGGTAATGAGTTCAACCATCCGACCAACCTCGACCAACTCAAGAAATACTTCATATAGTGTTCTTATTGTATGATCATGCATTCAGGCATCATTACCAATCAAGAACTACGTGGACCTAATTCTAAAAAATTACCATATATTCAATTTTCAAATTATCTTTTATAAGGAGATATGTAGGTAGCCTTTACAAGCATGATCCAAATCATTCAATTAAAATCAATGTTTCATTCTTATTCCTAATTGGGCTCTTTAACATTGCATGCAGAAGTAAAATGAATGAAAAAAAAAAGAAGAATGAAACTCGATAAGCTGAAAACCCAAACATGTAGCTTAGGAAAAAATTAGGGTACAACCTGCTAGATTGAAAAATGAAAAAGCGATCTAGACAACAATCAAGGCAGCTCATTAAGTTGAAAACCCAGAAAGGGCAATTTAGGAAAAATTAGAGCTTAATAAATAAAATAAAACGTTTATTGAGGCCTTATTCATATTTTGGAATAGCCAAAACAAAGCATTGAAATAGAAAGTAAAAACAATAACAAATAGAAGTATTATTTTTCTAAAGTCTAGACTCATACTCAATCGTCAATCTCAGTCAGAATAACAACTCACTTGGCCTTATCCCTTTTCCAACAAGCTTCTATCCACCATGTAATGTACTTAGCAAACTTGACATAAGCATCACCAAGAATAACGATGGCCCTTAAATAGTCTCTAATCCAACAAGAAAGGATAGCTCTAGCCACTCTGTTATTCACTATGGTTTCCTCAAATAAAAGGCCATCTAGGGGAACATCCTGATCATGTCCCATCTGACGAGGGACTCTAGTAGCCTGATACCATGCCATATGACAAAATCTTAACTGATACATGTGCTTGAAACCTTGAATCCTCAGAATAAACCACTTAATGATGTACCAATTGGGCTTCAACAATAAATCAGAATGACTCAGCTTTAGAAGCTAGCTAACCCATTCTCACTCAGAATCTAGGCAACAGGAAACCTTCCTAGTGTGGTACCAAGCAACAAAATATTCTCATTTATCGGGTCCAGGAACGATCCTAAGGTGAACCCTTAGCCAAATTTGAAAGGCAAAAAAACACAAATAAGAAAACTCTCAAGATATACCAAGACAGAAAACCATAAAAGGATCTAAATACCTAGAGCAAAAGTGGACTAATAGTCCAAAGTTCTCTAGAGCTATAATAATTATCAATGCTTAGTAGTGTCTTAGCTAAAATCATCCCCACAATCGCCCATCTAGAGTATTAGCTGAGCTATCTTTCCATCCTTAAAACCAACTAGGCCTATAAATATATAACACATAGTCAGTGCAAAAGCATAGGCCTTCAACCTCCTAGCCATCTAAACGAAGTCATCCTTTGACTCCTCCAAAAACATAAAGGCTAATGTAGGCAGGTCAACCAAATCATCTTTCACTAAGCTTGAAGCAAACTCTGTGCTCAAATCCAATAGCTTTTTGAATGAGTTAAAATAGCCTACTCGCTCAATTGGAACAAGCGGAATAGCCTCGGGATTCATACCCAGGAAAAAGAAAATTCCTCAAAGGTTGGACTTTTCTCATCCATAGCAACCTCCAAATGAAACACACGATCAATGGGGTCCCAAAATCGCATACAGGTATTTAGAAAATCCCAATCAATTTCACACCCTAAAGAGTTAGTAAAGTAGACATACCATATCTCCTGAGGTTGATCCTGTGCACTTTGTTCAACTTCTAGCACCACTCATGCATCATGTGGCTGAAAAAGGATTCCATATTGTGGGAAAAAAGAAAAGGAATTGGCTTTTTCTGAAAAGTAATTTTACTATAATGGAAATTTTCTGAATTTACATAACAATTAAACCGAAGTTCAAAATACAAATAAAAATTTGAAATTGTTTTTAAAAAATCTCACAACTGGGACCCAAATATAGTCAATGTAATCATGCATCATCCCTAACATGCACCTTATGTATCTCTCTTCGATTGCTGGTCTCATCCTACGAACATCTTAGGATGCTCTTAAAGGAGTCTTTACTCACAATGCAAAATTTACTAGAACTACCTATCAAAGGTCAGAACTTAATGAGGTCAAAGCCTCACACGATACAACTTCAACATTCAATAAGCCCATAAGTTACTATGGCATGAACACCATGATCCCCATGACAAATTGTAAAGTTTGGCATCCTCCAATTGACACATTGTAAGCCCAAAATCTGACAACACAACAATCCCAAAATTTGACATGGCACAACCACAAGCATAATAGTTGAAATAGAATTGTCACAAGCCCATAATCTAACATGGCACGATCAGAAGCCCATAATCTGATACAGAACCTATAGGTTCACCATTCTCAGAATCATCTTCTGCTCGAAGCTAATTCAGATGAGGGGGCAACTATGAACCCTTAATTTTATACCTCCAAAAATTGTTATTCGTCTCATAACTCTCAAAAGTTTGGAACCTAAAGGGGTCAAGGGGCAACGCCCCTTATTGCTTGTGACAATTTTAAATTGCAAAGGTTTACACAGGAAATTTTTCATATTTAAAAAAAACCTCATTTTGACACCATTGCATACGATCCATTAATATGAGTCTATCGGAACTGAACGGGCTCAAATTGGACTTCAAACAAATATAGAAAACCCAAAAAATTGAATTGTACTAAACCGAACCAGACCAAGAAAATCGGGCACATGAAAGATCCATGCCCAAAATGACATTTCATATGCATAAATGACCCGACACATATGTAAATGACACTATACATGTGTTAGGCCATTACACATGCGTAAAGCCCATTATGCATGCATGATGGCCCACACCATGCGTAACACATGTTATGCAGGTGCCATGCAGTTTTTAGGGTTTTTCACCATGATTCTCTATAAATTTGACCCTCTATAACAAATTCAGGTTCTGACATTTTTCAGACCTTTTCACCGTTTTTTCACAGCTCTCAAACTATACTTACAGACACTTACCAAATTCCCTTTTATGCTATTTTACTATATTATGAGCCTTAAAAACATTATTTTTAAATAGAAGATGCCATAAACACTTTGATTTCAGAAATTATAAACAATCAATTTGTCTAATCAGCATTCACTCAATCAGCACTCTTTGAACACAATGGAGACCCTCTCCAGCCTTGTCAAACCATCAAATCCTCTAGTTCCCAAACCACAGAAAAAGGTAAACATGGTAAAATATAGTTCTTACCATTAATCAAATATCTATTTTAAGTCCTTTAATTCAAACCTATGGCATGTTTTTAGAATAATTGGTATGCTCTTTAATTCTGAATTAAGGCAATTTTATGAAAATCATTTTCATAATTAAAATCAACCAAACCCTAAAATCAATTTAGGTACATCCATATTCAAATCCAATTTTCATTAATCAAGTATCAGAATTAATTAATAGTCTTCTCAGTTAATTGTTTTTAATAATCTAAAATCAATTAGCTACTAAATAAACCAACCACCCCATTATCATCAGAACAATCACCACCCTTCATTATATGGAAGAACGACGTGCAGCTTGATTCTAATTCAAAGAGATATGCTGGCAAGCCTTTCAAGGCTTCAACTCCAAACTTTTTTTTTTCTTTTATAGTTATTTTCATTAATATTTGCTTAATTGTTGCGTTGTGTCATTGTTTACCTATCAATTTTGTTAATTATATTGTTTATTCCATATTATTGTTTCTGTTTGATGTATGTCTTTGAGGAATGTGTGATCCTCTTAGATCATAAGTCTGGAGGGGAGATCTCCTGTTTCAATGGTTTTGCTTGTATTAATTTTTATCACTTTATTTGGGGCACTGTGCCTTCCCTAGAACTTGAAGTGGGCTAGATGAAAGGACTTCTAGAAAATTTCTTGTATTTACCGCTTTGTGGATGTCATTTTCATATTGGCATGTTCATGCATTCATTTGATAATCTTGCTCATGCATACACAAAAATCCATTTTAACTGAACTTACATGATTTTTCGGGCCAAAACTTTATTTTAATTAAAATGATATAAAAACTATTTTTATTAAAATATTTTCGTATCACGAGCCCCAAACCCCCTTTGGTTTCAAAAATAACAGCTTTTCCAGTTGGTTAGAAAACTGATATTTTTCTTAAATGGAGTTAAATTCAAAAGGTTTCTTAATCACCTCATAATAAAACTGATTTTTCTTATAGGTAAAGTGGCAACTCTACACAATTCAAACATGACTTTCACTCAAACGGATATATATAGAGGCACAAATATGGGAACTCGATCCATAATCTGCGACGCCTCGAAAGCGTTATCAGAAAGATTTCCTCTTGGCCTAACAAGGTCTACAAGTGCACTCTCTAGGGAAAATTCCACGGGCCATTCGGGTGGGGCTTCACACATTCTCTTACTTAGGTAGTAGATGGCATCCTCTTTCTGTAAATCTGAAGCTTTCAAGTTAGCATTGCTCCCATGGCTTCTTCAGTGACAATTAAGTAGAGCAGTCGAGGTTGACCAGGCCTAGGAGGCTGTAAAATTGGTAGACTCAGAAAATACTTCTTAATTTATTCGAAGGAATTCTGACACTCTTCAGTCTAAGTGTTGCTCAACGCCGTACAAAGAGCTTGACGATGATGGTAAGAAGATATGAGTAAGTTCTAGATAGAGATGTTGGCTTGTGTCTTCTTTAATTATTTCAATATGGGATCCTCTTCAGGTTCTAGAGTCCTTTTGTTTTGCACCATTGGTTGGAATGAAGTTAAGGCAATAGCAGGAGCTTGAGTGATATGACCACTTCTGGTTATAGCATCTATCTCTTGGCCCAAATGCCTTAAATCTATGATGACACAACAATAATCATGAGGATGACACATCAGTAATCATTTGGAATTGATCACTCTAAGGAAGTTTGGCCAATTAGAGACGAGCAATTTAGGGAGAGTGACCTCTCTAAGGAAGATTGGTCACTTCAAGTGTAGTGATAATTGCTCAGATGCATAATATCAGTAATAATATGAGTTGAATCATCCTCTTTAAATACATTGAGTATAGCACTCACATTATGCTAAGGTAGGGGGTTGGTGCTAATATTGACAGCTGGCAAGAGGATCTTATCATCATTAATGAGATCTTAAATTTTATGGCAGAGGACCTTACAATTGTTAGTATTGTGGCCTAGCCCTTCGTGATAGTCACACCTTTCATCCATATTGAATTCTTTGGAAAAGGATTAGGGATTATTCTGGGCTCTAACGGTTTAAAGGTGCCTTTTCTATGCACTGTCTGAGGAGGTAGCTTAGTGTTAACGACTTCAAGTTGGTAAATTCTTTTTGGTGTATCTGAAGTGGCTTGAGGGCTAAAATTGCATCAACTGCACCCTCTTTCTTTGTAGTATTTATCTTTTTAAAATAATAGGATGAGGTCTGGGTTTCATCCTTGATAAGACCGGATTCAATTCATCTTCAAGGCTAGTGCCAACAGCAACTAGGGCTTTGAAGTCAGGAAAATGTTGTGTTATCCTTATGTCTCGAAACACAGGTAATAGATTTATGACAACTATATCAATTTATTCAGGGTTAGTTCATCTATTAACCATTTGGGAGGCTTTCTCCCTCCATCTAGCAATAAAGGTAGAGAATGTCTCATTTTATTACTGTTTGGTAGTTTCGAGGTCCCTTCTCTTGATGGAGCTAAGCAAAGAGATCGCCTTCCACTCCTAGAGGGCAGAGTGTTCCACTCCTAGAGGGCAGAGTGTGCCATTATAATTTTTTAGATGAGTTTCAAGACAAGAGGTGCCTTTGAACTTTTCAAAGTGTGGCATTTGGAACTTAGGAGGAAGCCTTGCTTTAGGGAAGGGACTTAGTGCCTTCACATCCAGGTCTTTCTCTTTCTTTTTTAGGCCCTATAAATCCATTTCCATTTCCTTATACTTTTGGGTCATGGTTTTGATATGTGGATGCTCTTTAACCCTTTTTGGAAAGGATCCATAGCAAGGGTGAGTGGAGTGGTAGTCCCACGGTCAGATTGTGGGTTCAGGATAATGACTTCATCAGCTAAAACTTCCTTGCCAAATTTGGAAAAGGCTGAGGCATTGTTATTGGGCTAGATCCCAACTTGAGTTAGCATGGCTTGGAACTTACCTAGTATAGCTTTCTCTTCGGTTTGCATCATGGAAGGAAAGGTTTCTTATTGGACCTTCATAATATCTTCTTGTCTTTGCATAAATGCAACAAGTATGCTATCAATGTCACCTGGTACAGGTGGAGCAGCAGGGGCAATGAGAGCACCGGTGAAAGTGACATCAGTAGCAATGTTGGTGGGTGGGATATCTCTAGTAGACATGGTGACCTTTGAAAAGAGGGAATGAAATTTGAGTATTAACTATTTTGAATAGAAAGGGTAAGCCAGTTGTAAGCATAGAGTTTTGTAAAGAAAGGTAGATGTTTGAAAGGTTCAGGTTTTGTTTAGAATAGTGCACTTTATCCAACTTCAGTATTTTGGATGTAGTGATGCATGCATGTATGCATAAATAAAAAAGGTTTCATGATGATAGTCATATAGAGCTTGTTAGGGTACACGAGACTTAAGGTTAACTCCAATCATTACATGAAAACTAGGTGGTTTTATGGTTCCCCATCGGTTAGAGGTATCGACACACCTAACCATAAGAACCAAGGAAAGTCGAGTGGGTCAAACGACTATATGTACCTCGTTATTCCAACTTAAAGGATCAGCTTGGGTGCCCTGGAGTTGGATGATTTCACTATCGGTAAAGCAATCTTAAGGAAGGAATTTCACTTGATGCTAGTCTCCATCTTGGTTTTCCTAGTATAAAAAAGCATAAGAAGTGATGCATGAAACTTACTTTTGCATGGTTTCAAGCCAAAATGTTATTTTTAGAAAATAATCTGCTTTAATTTTTTGTCAATTTACCAAACGTCCCCAGTGGAGTCGCCAGCTGTGAGGCCCAGCCTGAACGATGCTGCGAGATTTCCCCTAAAGAGCACGTCGACGGGATTGCAGCCCAAAGGAAACCTTTCGAATTAAACTTTCAAGGCATCCCAAATTGTGGTTAGGTTTCCACATTTGTGCATCAACATGTGTATGTTAGTGTGCACATTGTGTGTGAGGAGTTTAGAGTCGCCACTTAACCTTTAAGAAAATCTATTTTATCTTAGGTGATTAAGAAACCTTTTGTTGTAAACTCCATTTTAGAAAATATATCAGTTTTCTACCTAATTAGAAATGTTGTTCTTTTTAGGACTAGAGGAGGTTCGGGGATTCATGATCTAAAAACATTTTGTAAAAATAGTTTTTGTACCATTTTTAACTAAAGCAACATTTTGGCTCGAAAATCATGCAATTTCGGTTAAAATTGTAGTTTTCATGTATGCATGAACAATTATAATGGAATGGATGCATTGTAACATCCTTATTTTCATTCATTTTCATTTATACATAAGTATATTCATATTATCATACATTTTAGATATCATATATTCAAAAGTATTGCATAAAAATCACATATGCATTTTATCTGTACAAAGAACAGGATCACGTAGTTAATCGTTTAATAAATTTTTAAATAATATGGTTTTATGTGAATGATAGGAGACTTATTAATCATCTAAGGACTTAAATAAAATGAAAAACTAAAGTTAGGATTTAGTACATAAAATTTAGAACATGGAGTAAAAGGAAAATTAGTTTTTAGCTAATAGAATTGTGACACCTTGACCAATAGGATTAGAACACACCAAAGAACACTTGTAAGGTGAACATATAACCTTCATAAATTGAATTCTAGCCCATTTGAGCTGTTTAAGTCGTGCACCTTTGTTAGAATAGAAAGAGAACAAGAAAGGAGAAGGAAGGAAAGAATAAAGACAAGCCAAACTTTGAATTTCTTACATAAAATAAATATATCTTTATCCTCTCTTAGTGAACACTTTTTATAAGTTATGGTATGGTTATTGGATAAGGCAAAGTGCTTGAGAATTGATTGAATTTTGTAAGCAAATATGTGTTCATGAATTTTGTTGTTGATTTTGAAGACTTTATGGCAGGAAATGGAAAATTACTAAAACATGAAAGTTGTTTATTTATGTCTTAGCTAAAATCATGTTAGAAGGTTTATCAAAATTTATCTTGAGTGATGAGTTATATTTGAAAACTCAGGACTAGTTTTGTTTGGGAGTTCTATAGAAACCCTATCTTGGTCACTGATTTGACCACCATAGAGGAAGAAAAAAAGAAGTTATCTGAATAAAAATTATTACTTTATGTTTTGGCTTAACTCATCTAAATTATTGTTGCAATTTGTCTTGTATAGCTTGATAAAACCTAACCTGAACATGAACTGCCCAAACTGTCTATGTGCAGGAAACAAGTCAGCACATGTCTGACTTTGAAACTTTACCATTTGTGGTAGATTGCTATTTTGAGCTGTATTTTATATAATGTAGCCCTTGATGTCTATTTTTTATAAAAAAAGAATTAGGTAATTTAGACATGTGTAACAATAGTTATTTACTCATAAGTACTGAAAGGTCAAGCTGCCATATATGGAAAAAAATGCACAATGTAAAACTTACTTGCATTAAACCTAGACCTAAATGCATACTAAGCATAATCATTGATCTAAGGCATAATTTTGATCAAATATATGTCATATTTTAGGACCTAAAAGTATTGGAAAGGTCAAGAAGAGGGTACAAGTCATACATAAATCGTTAAAGCTCCTACGAGATGAATATAAGCATTAATTGAATCTTATTATGCAATATGTAACTTAAGTGGATTTAACATGTGAATATTGAATTGTGGCTTCAATAGCAACCTATTTCATATATATTTAGACATGAATTATTTATTGATTGTTCATATTACTATGGATATTTTACCAATGGGTGTTTGATGTGAATACAATTGATTGCTAGTAAACGGTGAGAACTTATTATTTATCTGCCAAGTACTTTACACTTGAACACTTGCATTTGAGATTAAAAGGATGTTGCGACCTGCTTGATAAGTAATTATAAATCACATGGAAAATCACATGGAAAATACAAATGATCAAAGGATATTACTTGATTCACTTGCAATATGTTGGCCAATACTATCAAATGTCACTTATTTCACTTGGATCCTAAGAGTAATATTTGCCTTACAAGGTCACAACAAAAATTCAAATAAAATAATGCACAAGCATATGTATTATCCGATTCTTATACTTTATAGTAATTTATATGGTTTGTTTGTTTGATATTCCTTTAGAATTTAATTAATGTTTATATTCACTGAGTCGCAACTCAACAAATTGCAATTATTTTTCCAGATAGTGAAGCTGGTGATTGTCTATTTTGAACCTTAAATCATTATAGATAGAGCATGGATCAAAGGTCATTGGTCGAGCCTCAGTCATTCTCTCTCCTTGTATCATACATAAGCATATAGTTTGGGGAAAACATTTTACATATGTATATATATAGTTTGTGGTTATTTGTAAAACCTGTCAAAGATAAAAGTATAAGTTTGATGATATGCTTATAGGGATTAAACTTGTTACAAATGATCTGCTTAATGTGGCATGTTGTTTATGTATAAAGTGAATACTTAGAATGTTAACATCCTTATGTGAATTGTGTTTTAAGTTGCATAACAATTTAAATAAGGTGTTACATACATGAACATGTTAATGTGCAAATGACAATCTCATAAAGCAGGTAAATACAAAGGATCTGCCAGGGGTCCTTCCTCTAGGCCATTTCAAATTCTAGGGAAGGCACAACACCCTAAAATAAAATAATAAATACATGTAAAAGTGAATCATAATTAGGGGATCTCTCCTCCAATCTTATGATATGAGAGGAGCACATGTTCCTCAAAAGGCATACATAAAGCAATAATAGCAATAATGACAATAGTATAAAAAAGAAACAATTGCATAATAAATAGATTGAATAGAAATGAATAGATATCGAAATAATAATGAAAATAAAGAAAAAAAGAAAATTTGGAGTTGAAGCCGTGAAAGACTTACCGGCATAACCTGTTGAATGGGAATCAAATCCCACGTCGTTCTCCTTTCTTACAAAGGGGCTGTTCTTTTAATAGTGGGGTGGTTTGGCTGTTCAGTAGCTAATTGATTTTAGTTTTAACAAAGCAATTAATCGAATAATTTTTAATCAATTCTAAAACTTAATTAAAGAAAATTGATTTTTGAGTGTATGTATGCCTAAATTGATTATAGGGTTTGTTGGATTTTAATTATGAAAAATGGATTTCATAACATTTTCCTTAAATATAAAATTAAAAGGCTTAAATGATTGTTCTGAAAAACATCTCCTAGGTCTGAATTAAAGGGCTTGAAAATAGTTGTTAATTGAAAGGAAGAGTTATATTGTACTTTATTTACCTTTTTGTGAGACTTAGGGACTGGAGGGTCTGACAATTTGATAAAGCCCGAGTGAGTCTTCGTTGTGTTTTGTGAATGCTGATTATGTGTTTGAATTAGATCGGAATGAACTAAACATAATGATGATCGAATGAACTGATTGTATGAACGATCTGAATACGATGTGTTCATAGTGTCTGTGGTCTGATATCACTGTTTTGGAGGTTGAGAGTTGTGTTTTGGAGGCTTAGTGTGTAGTGAAATAGCATGTAGGGTCGTCTATAAATTTGAGAAAATTCATAAAAAATTTGGAAACCGGGTCAATTATGAAATGTCAAATTTACAGGGAATCATGCCAAAAACCTTAAAAAACTAACTAGTGCATGCGAAATACGCACTACCCATGCGTAAAGGCTGTTACGCATCTATATTGTCATTTATGCATGCGTCCAGTCATTTACACATGCATTTTGTCGTCTTGGGCTTGTACTTTTCTAGGCCCAATTTTCTAGGCCCGGTTTAGTTCGATGCAATTTAGTTTTTTGGGTTTTCTAGGCTCATTTAAAGTCCGATTTGAGCATGGTCAGATCCATTGGGCTTGCTTTAACGGGCCATATGTAATGGTGTAAAAATGAATATTTCCTAAAAAATATGCAAATTTTCCATGTAAACCTTTGTAATTTAAATTTCCATAGATGCAACAAGGGGCGCTGCCCCTTGACCCCGTTAGGTTCCCAAACCTTTGAGAGTCAAGAAACAACCGGTAATTTTGGAGGTGCAAAATTAAGGGTTCATATGGAGATCTCCTTACTTTCAATGGTTTGCTATTGTAATTTACTCCTTTCATTGGGGTGATGTGCCTTCCATAGAACCTGAAGTGGGCTAGAGGAAGGACCCATGGACAAATCCTTATCTGTATCACGTTATGAGATTGTCATTTGCATTTTAACATGCTAATGCATCATATTATTGTATACTTGATCATGCATCTACGAAAACCATATTTCAACCAAAATTGTATAATTTTTCAAGCCAAAAGATGCTTATGTAAAATATGGTAAAAAACTATTTTACTTATAAAAATGTTTTCGGATCACGAATCCCCGAACCCCCTTTGATTCCAAAAAGAACAGCTTTTCTAATTGGGTAGAAAACATTATTTTTTTCTAAAATGGAGTTAAATAAAAAGGATTTCATAATCACTTTAGAAAATCATTTTCTTAAAGTATTAGGTGGCGACTCTAAACACTAATCGCACCACGTGCACGCCAGCGGACACATGTGGATAAATAAATGTGGGAACCCAACTATAATCAGCTATGCCTTGTCTTGTGTAATCCGGCTTCCAGTAGTCAGTTTCCTCATGCTCAAATTAGAGATCCCAGACGCGCTTGGGGAAATCCTGCGGGTCGGTCGGACGGGACCTCACACTTTGACGAGTGGAAGATTTCTGCAAAGTTTTGATAAACTGAGTGAATCCACACTTAAAGCTATTTCATATGAATTTGAAGAAGATGTGAAGAGAATGGAATAGAAATGGGGAGAAATTAAAAAGAAAGAAAAACCATAGAAAGATAAGAAGAAGAAAGTAATCAACAAGTCTACTAAGAAACCAATTGGGATTAAGATTGAGGAAGGAAAGCTTAAGAAGAAGGCTGAGAAAAAGATTGACCTGGAGGAAAAGAAACAGATTGTAGATGAATCAGAGGAAGAGGAAACATATAGCAATGGAGATATTCAGATGGAGCCTGTAGAAGGAGAATAATTAACTCAGGGAGACTCTAGAGAAGAAAAAGAATGATCTAAATGATATGTTTGAATATCAGGGAAAGGTTTAGACTTATGGAGAGGTGAAATCAAGTGAAATAAGAGAGGACATTATCTCTTCTGAAAAAGATGACTCATCAAAAGAAGTTCAATATGAATAAGAGTCAAGTCTTGAGAAGGAGAAAGAGTTAGAGATAGAAGTACAAGAGATGGAAGACAAGGGTGCTACTTAATTAGCACCGAAAGTAATATCATTGATATTTGTCAAATTACACATTATTTCCCCCCATTTTCTTAGTGATTTCTTGGTCTTTAAATTGAATTTGATGTGTTTGTTCTAGTGTTTTCAGTCATTTTTAGGAAATCAAACAAATTTTAGAGCTAGGAGGAACTCTTTTAAATTCTAGGCTTGAAAGGTAAGGAAAATGGGCTAAAACAGATCAGAAAATCAAGTCCCAAGGCTACCTCATAGTCTGGCTCACAGCCTGTGAGATAGCCCATGAGACACAATTGAGAAAAAGGGATCTAGAAGCTTTTCACGAGCGGCTTCATAGCCTATGACAAAATGAATCCCTTTGTTAATGACAAATAATAGCTTCTCCCCGGCAGTTTCACTGGCCGTGACAACATCTGTGAGAGCTCACTATCTATTCTGTAGAAATCTGATAGGTTTGAACATATTTGGGCATTTTGAGTATAACTCGAGCTCTAAAGCTCAAATTGAGGTGATTATGGTATTTTTATGAAGATAAGAGAAAGTTCTACAACTTTGAAGAAAACTATAAATTCAAATTATTTCATATTCATATCCAAAATTTGCATGAAAGTTAGAAGCTTGATTATTAGTACCAATCTAACTTATGCTGACGTGGTAAAAATTAGCCAATCCATGCTTGACACCTATCTAAACCCTAATAAGCCTTAAAGAACTATAAAATAACATCATTTATATTAGAATGAGGGGCTCTCTCTTGGAGGTTTTGGGAAGCCACCCCCTCAATGGGTTAGAGAGAGAAAAGTTCAGAATTTCCATGGTGAAGTGAAAAAATTGCAGACTTTGAAAGAGGAATGAAGATTGAAGTGGGGATTTCTCACCATTCATTGAGTGTTTGAGTTTTCTTTACCTTATTTTGTATTTTCTTTTTCAATTTTGTGCTATGGATTAATTTTTTTATTCATCTAGATATTATGAACCCTAATTTTGATTGTATGAATTGAATATTTGGTTTTGCATCAATTTCATATTTGGATTGTCTTATTTTTATGATTTATGATTTTTATTCTAATTTTTAATTACCAGTTTGTTAATTGGATATTGATTCTATATTAGACTAGTAAAGATACCCTAATATAGATTGATCACTCATGAAAGTAGGGAATTGATTGGGGTGCTAGAGATATACCTACAATACTTTTTTAGATGTTATTCTCTTAAACTTAATGCTACTTCTATTTGATTATAGGTTAAGAAGAGATTTCCCTATAATACTTAGTAAGTTAGGGATTTAATCACTTGAGAAAGGTTTATATCCAATACAGTGAGAGTCCAATTTAATTCATTTTTTAAATGATTCATACCATTATTCTTGGCATGCATAAGAGTTTAAGGGGATTTAATATCTAGATGAACTTCACCATTGGTTTTCTGTCATCTATCCCTTATTGCTTTCATAGATTAGTTTTAATTAGTTTAGTTTAATTAACCTCAAATTTGATTCAACTGGACAATAGTTTAAGCTTGAGCTAGTTCTTATGCCAGTGTCTCTGTGGATCGACCTCATTACCGCTATACTAACTAAACAATAGGTGCAGTTGCCTAAAGCCAAGGTAGAATTAGCCATCGAGCTTTATAAATTGTAAAACCCCTGATGTTGCCCCTCCCCCTTCGAGCAAACATCAATCATCTAATCCTAAACTAGAGAATCACTCTGACATTTTGGATGAGTTGAAGTTCCCCTA
>CAOJBK012122503.1:0-10000 GCA_948294925.1 Codiaeum variegatum
ATCTCTTCCCCGAAGAGATTCCAGATGGATTACCTCCTTTAAAAGGTATTGAATATCAAATAGACTTCATTCCTAGAGTTACCATAGCAACTCGACCTACCGATAGATCTAATCCTGAGGAAACAAATGAAATAAAAAGGCCAGTGGATGAGTTGGTGCAAAAAGGTTTTGTGAAGGAAAGCCTAAGTCCATATTATGTTCTTGTCATTTTAGTGCCAAAGAAAGATGGTTCATGGCACATGTATGTAAATTTTCAAACCATTAATAAGATCACAGTAAAGTACAGTCATTTAATCTGTAGATTAGATGATATGCTGGATGAGTTGCATGGCTCATGTTTGTTTTCAAATTTTGATTTAAATAATGGCTACTATCAAATTCGTATAAAAAAAGGTTATAAATGGAAGACAACATTTAAAACTAAATATGGATTGTATGAGTGGTTGGTTTAACTAATGCACCTATTACATTCATGAGGTTAATGAATCATTTCTTACATGCTTTCATAGGAAAATTTGTTACAGTTTACTTTGATGATATTTTGATTTACAGTAAAAATTTGGATGAACATGTAGAACATTTACATGTTGTATTTTATGAATTAAGAGAAAACATATTGTATGCCAATCTTAAAAAGTGTTCATTTTACATGGAATCTATTATGTTTCTTGGATTTGCTGTTAGTTCACATGGCATTCATGTTGATGAGGAAAAGGTAAAGGGAATAAGAGAGTGAACAACTCCTAAGAATTCTAGTGAGGTAAGGATTTTTCATGGTTTAGCAAGTTTTTATCAAAGGTTTGTGTAGGATTTTAGTACCATTGCTACATCTTTAAATGAACTTGTTTAAAAGAATGTTGTGTTTAAGTGGGATGACGTGTATGAAAAAGCTTTTAATTCTTTGAAAGATAAATTGACTAATACACCTTTGTTGAGTTTGTCTAACTTTGATAAATCTTTTGAAGTTGAATGAGATGCTTCTAGAATTGAAATTAGGGCTGTTTTGATGCAAAATTCTAAACCAATTGCTTATTTTAGTAAAATGCTTAGTGGGATAGCCTTGAATTATCCTACTCATAACAAGGAGCTTTATGCATTGGTGAGGACACTTCAGACATGGCAGCATTATTTATGGCCAAGGGAATTCATCATTCATTATGATCATGAGAGCTTGAAGTTCTTAAAATCCCAATGTAAGCTTAATAAAAGACATGCTAAGTGGCTGAAGTTTATAGAGACATTTCCTTATGTTGTCAAGTACAAAAAGGGTAAGAAAATATTATTGTTGATGCTTTTATCAAGGAGGTATGCACTTCTTTCTTCCTTGGAAATAAAATTACTTGGTTTTGAATTGCTTAAGGATTTTTATGCTACTGATCCTAGTTTTAGCCAAGTATGGAATGCATACGCTAAAAGTGCTTTTGGTGAAAACTATAGGCATAATGGATTTTCTTTTTAAGAAAGATAAATTGTGTATGCCTATACCTTATATTCATGAGTTGCTTATTAGAGAAACCCATATAGGTGATTTAATAGGGCATTTTGGTGTACAAAAGACTTTAGATATATTGCATGAACATTTTCATTAGCCTAATATGAAATATGATGTGCAATCTATTTATGATAATACATTACATATAGGCAAACAAAATTTAAGCCTAAACCCTATGGTTTATATACCCCATTACCTGTGCTTAACCAACCTTGGACTGATATTTCAAAGGATTTTGTGTTAGGGCTACCAAGGTCTCAAAGTGGTAAGGATAATATATTTATTGTTGTTGATAGGTTTAGCGAAATGGATAATTTCATTAATTGTGCTAAAACTAATGATGCAACATAAATTATTGATTTGTTCTTTAAAGAAGTGGTTCATTTGTATGGTTTGCCCAAAAAAATTGTTAGTGATAGAGATGTCAAGTTCCTAAGTCATTTTTTGCGCACTTTGTGGAGTAAATTGGGAAATAAACTCTTATTCTCTATTGTTACACATCCTCAAAAGGATGGACAAACTAAAGTAGTTAATAGAACACTCACTACTTTATTGCATTTTATCATTCAAAAAGAACTTTAAACTATGGGAGAAATGTTTGCCACATTTTGAGTTTGCATAAAATAAGATTGTTCATTTTACTACTTCATTTTCACCATTAAAAGTTGTGTATAACTATAATCCTTTGACTCCTCTGGATATTTTACTTTGCCTACTAATGAGCATGCTAATTTAGATGGTAGGAAAAGGGAAAATTTTGTGAAGGATTTACATGCCAAGGTTCGAGCTAACATTGAGAAAAAGAATGAATAATAAGCTAAGCAGGCCAACAAAGGTTGGTTGAAAGTTGTCTTTAAAGGAAGTCCAAAATGCAACCTAGAAGAGATGGTCCTTTTCAAGGCTTGGAAAGAATTAAAGGCAATGCCTATAAGCCGGATTTACTAAGCAATTATGGTAATCTTAGTGCTACATTAATATTGTTAATCTATCTTTGTTTGATGTAGGTGATTCGAGGACGAACCCTTTTGAAGAGGAAGGGAATGATAGAGATTATGGTGCTGACATTAATCAACAAAGCTAGACTCCTAAATAATCTCAAGACCTATTGTATGGAATTGGAGGACCAATGATAAGATCAAAGGCTAAAAGAATGAAAGAAGCACTTCGAGGTTTAATTATGGAAAAGTATGACAAAGAAGTTGTTTTAAGAGATTCTTTAGTTGTTCAACAAGTGAGTAAGGCTACATCAAAGTTGATCACTCATCTTAATATGGAAAAACATCAATAAGATGGATTTTGTTGCTGCTCATGCTTGAGATATATCATTTTCACTAAATTGGACAAGTTTTGGGGTTGTTTATGTAATTTACTATTGTAATAAGATTAAATCTAAAATTTTACTAAATTGGACTTCTTTTAGATTTAGAAATACTTATCCATATTAGTATATTGAATCTCGTCAGTTTTTTAATTAGTGTAAATCTTCCTATTTTAGAGAGATGTTACAAGTATAAAAACCTACCAAAATTTGTTTTTTGTACAGATTATGATTATCAATGAAATATTGAGTTCCCTTTCACTTTTATGAGGAATTCTTCTTGGTTCTTTGCTAAGAACTCAAATATATACTTAACAAGGCAACTTATGGCATCCAACCTTTGATAGCTTTGGTTCTCTTCGGCAAGATTTGAATTGGGTCAAGCTCCTAAACCTCTGATAACTCTGGTTTTCTTTGGCAAGGTTCGAATTGGTTCAAGCTCCTTTGATAGCTCTGATTCTCTCTGGCAAGGTTTGATTAGGCCAAGCTCCTAATTTTTTACTTAATTTATGAACAGTCCTCAACTTCTATTTCGTATTAATCAATTCCAAGCACAAGGTTGCTTGTGGGTAGCATTATATTCTTTTGCTCTATATAATGTTGGTTGGGAACTTGATATACTACTTTCTAAGCATAATGTGTATCAATCTTTAAATGATTTTTATGATTGGATATTTCTATTAATTTTTATGCCCTTAGGTAAGAGCCTTTAACTTTTCTAATATTGCATTTTTTTTTAATTCTTGATATGTCTAAACTTTGGTGAAATACCAGTTACCTCTAGAGAGTGTTTTGGTATGCATCCAGTGGAGTGATTTGTAACTCATTATCTATTAGTTTTCAAAGTTTATAATATGAGCTCTAAATCTAATATCTTTACTTTCAATTTTAATATTAGATTAAAACTTCATAGGTAGAAAAAAATAATAAAATATATATTCAAGATTCATGGGAGAGTAAAAAAATAATTTAATTTAAATTTGTTGGTATTTTTCTCTTAATTTATTGCAATTGATTTTTATGTATTTAGGTTAAAGCCTTTGAATTTTCCCATACCATAATCTTTTTCTTATACCAATTTTTTAATCCTTTTCAGCATGTCATAGTCACTAAGAAATGGGAAAAAAATAGAATCATAAGGAAAATTTTCAATGTATTGAGAAGATGGCTGGCAGAAAACTATGAAATGTGCATTTGGATGTAGTTTTAAATTTTTGCCTTAGTATACTATATTATATCAGTCAAATTTTCAAAATTTTGAACCTGGATGGTTTTGAATATGTGCATTTGGATCTAGTTTAGTGGTGTTAGTTCTTGTTTATAAATTTCATATGGTGAATTTTTAAGTAGGTTTAGCTGATTTCAGATTTTAATATTTTCAAAAGGGAAACTTTTATCTATATTTATTATCTAGTTGGGAGGATAAATATATACATTAATTTAAAAGTTTATTTAATGTCATTATAGTATAAGATGTCATACATATTCTATAGCTTTGGTATGTCTTGTTGATCCCTTCTAAAAATTGAAATTTATAAGTATGTATAGACTTCATGAAGTTATTTTGTGTGCCTATATGTATTTTCTGCAAGCCAAGCAATCAATTTTTATTTGGTTAAGCTAGAGCTTCAAATTAAATAATTATACCATTTGATGTTGGTGCATTTTCCACTTAGCATTTCCCTAAAGAATGAACTGCTTTGATTGCATTCATGATTGTGTAAATGGTTAAATATAATACACTAATCATTTATGATATAGAGGCTTATTTTCTTCTTAGAAGCTTATTGGCTTAGAAAACATAGAGTTTTCAATTGAATTATGCAAATAGTTTTAGTTTCAGGCATGGTTGGGTAAATATTTTTACTTATTTGATTGCAGACATGATTGTGTGAATAGTTTCAAATATTGAAGCTATTGTATTTCAATTAAATGATGAGATTTGTTGGAGCATTGAGATTTCTATTTGAGCTCATCCATTATTTTGTGAATGAGGAGATAAAATTGGCCTTTGGATTGTCATTGTGTTCAAATGATTACATGATCACTTTGTAAAATTTGTTGGAATTTTTATTTATATATATTTATTGTTTAGCTTGAAATTAAAAGATTGGAGTCTTATTGATTAAGGTATTTTCTGTGGATTTCAAATCATTGACTCTCTAGCATGTAGAGTAATCAAGAACCTTATGATGAGAGGTTCCATTATGATGATATCTAATCATATTAGCTATCAAATCTATACTAGAGTTACCAACACATAGTAACAAAAAAAATTATTTATTGTACATAAAAAATGTGTGAATTATTATAATTGTAATTTGAATATGATAATATTTATATTTTGATTAAATTTAATTGAATGAATATGTTTCAATCCATTATAAAAAATTATAATTATTTAAAATTATCTTGCAAATGGAAAATAGGTATTGCATCAAGTAAAAAGAAAAATGTTACAATTTAACTAAAAATGTCATATTATGTAATTAAAAAAAATGTTGCATTTGGACTAACAATTATCACATTTTATAATTATATGTTGTAAATAGATCAAGAAACATAACATTTAGTAAGCTAAAAATTGTTGCAAATAATCAAAATAGAGTTGCATTTGAAAAATGTTGTGTTTGCATTTAAAAAGTGTTGCTAAATTGGTTTTTGCAACACTTTTCTTTTGTTGCCTTAGATTATAACAAGTGTTGGCATAAACCCTTACTACAACATCAAAATACTTAACATTCAACTTTTTGAAGAGTCTTGCCTTAGATACCCTATTACAACATTTTCAAACTTATTACAATGCATTGACTTGGTTGCAATATGCCATTTATGGTGTAGTAATGATGAATATAAGAAGACATTTCATTTACCTTAATTTAGGGATTAGGGGTTAAATCACTTGAGAGAGGTTTTACCTAGCTTAGTGGAATGTCGAGGCAATCCAAGGATTTGATTTAATTGGGTGCTTATCAATCAAGAAATGCATTAAAAGTTAGAGGGATTCTATATATCTGGGTAGTTTCTATCATTGATATCCATCTTATTTGTTCTTGATCTCTTTAGTAATTATGTTTATGTAGTAATTTTAATTTTTTTAGTTTTAAATTGTTAAACCAAAACTATTTTTTCTTACTAAAGATTAGTCAACATTTATTTTAATACTTGCATAAGTCCCATGTGGAACGATACTCTACACTCACTATATTACTTAATCCAACTCCATACATATGTAGAATCAGTCAAACACACTTTATTCGACCATAAACATAGTCATATTACTTAAATATGATTATAATTAATTAAGCAATTAATTAAATATTCTAAATAATTAGTTACATAAGGTATGGCAAATGTAAGTGGTGAATTAAAACTAAATTAAACATAAACAACTAAGTAAAATTCAAAGATATTAAAGAGGCAACTATCCAAGACTAGTTAACGAATTTAACCTTTTTGTTTTTTACCTTAACCTTACTTAATAATAGGATTATAGAACTAAGAAATGGGGAAACACTTAGAAGAGTATAAAGAATACGAGGGAGATAGTAATCCTCTAGAAATCTCAACTAAAATGATAGAGCAATGAAAAATAAAGGGTGAGAGGGTACTTATAGTAGTTGGGAGGTTGTATAATCACTTAAAAATCTAAGGTTACCCATAAGTCTAAGTTTTAGGCAAGGGTTTAGGGGTAATTTCTCATTAAATTGGTTTGAGGTGTTCATAAGATGACGTGCATGCCAAAGATGGAGTAGGTGGCAGGAATAAAACACAAACTTGTTGTTGTCGTACCTTAGCAGAAAAAATTTCTCCCCTAATGGTTGGGCCTTACTTTTGACATTTTTTATAGCTTTGGTATCTTAATGACTTCTGCTGATGTTTTTGAGGCCTTTTCAAACTCAAATTTCAACATTCTTTGTATCGAGATCTTTATTCCGAGTTCTTTCCAATGGCACTAAGTTTGCTTCATCTCAAATTCATTTGTAAAATAGTTTGTCAGAATCATTCTATTATTTCATTATTTCATATCTAATCGAATAAATTTGGATCTGAATGACTCAAAATAGATCCAACAATTATTAGAATGTCTGAAAAAGGTTAATGCTCAAAAATAACATTTTCTAAGAAAAAAAAGTCGATCTTGTATGGTATCAGTTATTCTAATCTTATGATAGTATTTATGATCTAAATGGGCTTAAATTTATCTAGAATTGAACCAAAAAATCAAATTGTGTTAAAAAATTATCCCTCTACCGTCAGAGTCTAATCAATGATAGTAAACCTAGGTCAACCGGTTGATTTTTTCCTAGAATGGCACAAACTAGTATGTAATGTCTTGAATGATCTTAGATGGTGTCAAAATAATTTTTTGAGTCTAAAATGGATTGTTTAACCTTGGAAACTATTATATGATGGATCTAAGGGTCAATTGTAGGAATTTTGAAGGTATTTCAAAGAAGGTGCTAATTTGAGACATAGGTTTGAGGGAAAAAAAGAAGTTGGACAAATGGAAAGGTATTAAGGTTGAGATGTAAAGAAGCTCGATAAGGCTTGGATTGTCAATGCTCACTAAAACCCAAAAGCATTCAAAATCAAGGATTAAAAGTCATTCAGACATTGTGATGCCTTACAAAGGCCTTATCTTTCTCTCTCCAAAATTCCAAGACTTAGAATAATTTTGTTTATATTATGCATGGTTGTGTTAAGTACTCTAAGTATCATCCTTAGATGATAAAAAAAGAGGAAGCAAATATATATTAAAAAAAAAACTTAGATTACTTATGCCCAATTCCTTAGATACCTACCTTAGAATAGTTATCCACACTCTTTTATAATTTTTAGAACTTACTTAAGCTTTTGAGAACCTCTCAACTACTCTTAAGTACAAATGAACCTCACACAAACTTTAGATGGGTGGTTATGACACCCTTACTACCACTACTAAGCTTACGCATGTACTTGGGGACCTTTGTAATTTTCAATTGAAGAAATTACAAGAATTAACTTATTATAAATTCCTATATGGATCAAAATTTGAATACAAAAGGAATTTGTGTACAAAATAATTTAAATGCAATCTCAAGATATTTGTAATTTAAGTTAAAAGCTTTCTTAAGATGGTTTGAGTGATGAACAAATTCTTTCGCTTGAATGAGATGACATGAGAAGAAGTTAAAGATTTCAAGAATAAAGATTTTGGAAATTAATACTTGATACGACCCTACATAAGTATGGTTCAACACCAACTAGGGGTTCGGGGCCCTGCATTAAGCTGATTCGACATCAACTAAGGGTTTAGGAGTTAGATCGAGCTTAACGAGTCTATTAGTCACTCCTCGAACACACCCCCCCCCCCTCCCCCCTACAAACCTTCAGAGATCTAGCCCATTAGCCTTCGAGGTTAGCCCGTTTGACAAAAACAGACTGACCATATCAAACAATGGCTCTCCAATCATATCACAATCACATCAAGATGCTTACAAACTACTTAAAATGAATATGTGTCTCAACTATAGAGTCTCAACCTTATATATACTCCTCAAATAGCCACACTCAAGTACGGCTTAACACACATAGTAAAAGCCACATATTCCATTTCTGAGAGCTTTTCTCATAACTCTTCTAGAGTAACTGGCTTGACCGTCGGAGGGCTTATGCCGGACACACATTTGACCACCCCTGACCATTTTCTCTATGTTCGTAGGTCCATTCAACCTAACTAGAGGAGTTCTATTCAAACTACGTAAAACCATATAATGCAGAGTTTGGCGCCGTCTGTGGGAAACGCAAAGTTTCCTCATCATCATCTTTCAAGATCTACAATAACAGCTCTCAAAATGGAATTTACCCATGATGAAACCCACAATATGGAAAACAGCCCTCCACATGCCAACACAACACAAGTAACAAACACCCATGTAAATACCCAGGTCCCAGCAGTGGCCTGAATAAACTTAGTTGCCTTCCTATAAACTCTTAAAGGCCTTATAAGTCAATCTCAAGTGCCTACCTCCTCAACTCTAGCCCCACACCTACTTTACCTCTTACAACCCCAGATCTGGTGGCTACTTTACAAAGCCTAGTCACTAACCTTATCCCTTTGCTCCAATAACCCCAACTAACTCTTGCACCTGACCCACCAGCCCAAGTTGGCAATTACCCACCTGCAGTAAGCAGAAGGTCAAATTTCAACACTCTCGCTGATGTTGAGGTGGGAGAGTGCCACCAACCAGTCCCACAGAAGAGAGAGGTAGAATCAGATCAGTGCTAAAAGTGCTAGCTAGAGAAAAAAGAGTGTGAGAAGGAAGCAATAGACTCAAGAAAGACAATAGAGAGGGGGTAAGGGACAAGTTCGTAGCCAGCGAAGCCAGGAGAACTAGGGGAGAAGAGGATCGCAGGAGTTGATCCTACAGGGGTTCAGAGCATAAGTAAAGACACTCTTATAGATATAAGAACCAAAGGGGGGGCAAATTATTAAGAGGCCTTAAGCCACCAGGGTTTGAGGGTCGTGTTGAGAGAATAAGTCGTGATATCTATGGAAGAAATGGCAGGATCCAAGCCAAACCATAGGAGAAACTTAATTCTCAACCTCAGATCCCCATTCAGCATAAGGATCGATGAGTTCTAGATCCTAGAGAAGTTCAAGTAGCAACAGATGTCAAAGTATAATAGCAGCCAAGATCCAAAGGCACATGTCCTGGAGTACAAGCACTTAGTGGAGTTATAAACCACTAAAAAGGAGGCATTGTGCATAGCCTTTCGAAGCACGTTAGAAGGGGAAGCAGTGAAGTGGTATGATAGCCTCTTAAAAGGAAGCATGGACTCATTCTGAAGTCTAGTGAACCTATTCATAAAAAGGTTCTCCGCCAACATCCCGATACCTACACCAACTCGATCCTTGAAGCAGATAAAGCACGGTTCGAACGAATCACTGAGGGATTTTATAGATTGGTTTAATGGGAGACACTAAAGGTGATAGACACAAATGAGACACAAGCAGTCGAAGCCCTGTAAAAGTGCACAACTCACCAGGACTACTTCAAGGCTCTAGTTCGAAGCTCACCAAAGACACTGAACAAGGCTATGGCTATCGCGAAAGAATACATCAAGCAAGATGATGCTTTTAGAGAAAACATGTTCTGCCAGAAAAGGGAGGTTCATACCAGAAGAAAGGGAAGAAGGAAGACATA
>CAOJBK012123635.1:0-13842 GCA_948294925.1 Codiaeum variegatum
GATTCCTTACAGAATACTTAAGGGACATATATACGTTCGATACTAGGAATGTATCCACTTAAAGAACATATATACAAAAGCCAGTTAGGTATTCATTTACATTCACATACTGAGTGTAAGCTCTAGGGCATACACTGCTAATAAGATGAGCTTGGAGTTTTTTATTTAATCCAAGCCATCAAGTTTGTTTCTTAAAATTAAATATCAAAGGCTTATATTTAACTCTAGGTTTTTATTTTAAAAGAATTCTAATTAGATATGTGTGTGTGTGTGTGTGTGTGTGTGTGTGTGTGTGTGTGTGTGTGTGTGTGTGTCTGTGTGCGCGTGTGTGTGCATTAGTAGTGTGTATTACCAATCGCCTCTATAAATAATTTTAGTTTATAAATTTCTCTCATCTTTAGCATGGTATTAGAGAATTAATAGGTCTAATAACCCAGATCGTCTATGGAATATTTTATGCCCACCACAATCATCAATAATCCCCTAATAATTGTGTAGCCTTGATTCTAATTCTCTTGTAGTGTCATTCTTTTGTCCCAGGGAGAGTAGAATTGTAGCTTGCATAGCATCCTCTTCTTCAGGTGTTTCCTCAATAAGATTTTTGGGAGCTTTTAGTGGTCTAACAACTCAACTTCTATGAATTCTTTAGGGTTGTTTTCATTAGATTCTTCTTCAATAATAGTTTTAGAATTCTTAAGTGGTTTAGCGACCTAACCTTCGTGAATTCTTCAGGATTGTCATTGCTAGATTCTTCTTTAATAAGATGTTCAAAAACCTTGATGGGTTTAACAAATCAAACCCTGTGAATTTTTCAAGATTATCTTCTTCTAGTTCTTCTATGATAAGATTTATTAGAGTTTAAGCGATTTGACAACCTAACCTTTGTATATTTTTCAGGATTATCCTCTTAAAGTTCTTATTTAAGAAGTTTCTTGATTCATCTTCTTAAAGCCAAAGTTGAATGTAGTCTCCAACCACATTCAACTCATATTCAACTTGCAGATAGGTGATAAGGATAAATTATTATAAGTTGTAATTATATTGGGATTGTACAATTACTATGAGATGTGTGTTAGATTTTGGATTATATTGTTCATGTAGGACTTAGTTTCTTTCGAGCTAAAAATCTATTTTGAGAGAGAAAAATTTTCCAGACACGAGTAAACGTTTAATGGTTGCTTCTTAAAATACTTTTTAACTCATATTGAAATTTTTTTTTATTCTAATTTATGTGAAATGGATGGTACAATTAATTGTGAAAATTATAATTTAATTATATTATAATTATTTTTTTATATAATGAAAAAAATATATTTCTCCATGGACGTTGATCAATTTGCGCCAAACTACATAAATTTGATGATCTTTTACTTAATTTGTTTCTTATGCTTGTTTATTGATTTTTACTACAATCAAAGAGAAGATTGGTGGTGGGCCAACAATGAAATTGTATTAAGGAATCTTAAAAAAAAAAAAAGAAGAAAGACAAGAGAGGTTAAAATTTTATTTTCCCTTTTGCATTTTAATTTTACAAATTTTAATTTGTCTTGGTTTTGAGAGGGTTGGATTTTCTTTTTTTTCCAAACCATTATTTATTATATGCAATATTTTTTAAAATAATAAAAATTATTTTTAAATATAATACTAAAAAACAAGTCAAAGTTCCAAATAGATATTTTATTTAGTAGATTTTATTCTAAATTACTATTTTTTTTGTATAGTAACCATGAAAAATATAATTTTATAAATAAATTATTTGAAAGTTGATAGAGGTGTTATTCCTCTAGGTTGAAGTGATTGTTCTCTTATTGAGAATGCTAGACAAGTCGCCCGACGATAACCCTCTGACGCTCAAGTCAGTTGAGAGAAAATAAATTGGGACTTTAGAGTAAAAAAGTGAGTGAAATAACATTTGAACAGTAGGTAAAACTCTCAATTTATAGGTTAAGGGGATACTGTAGAGAAAAATAGGTGTCACAAGGGGATTGGCCACCTAAATCCTAAAATGGGACATGAATGTGATATTCCTTCTGTACTCGTATTACATGTGTCAGTGAAGTGGCAAAGTGGACCCTTCAAGGGTGGATACCAACCTTCGCATCCCAAATGACCCTTTGGATCTCGAATGGTACCTAAGGGCATGGGTTGATTCGATTGGGATTGAACCTTTGAGGCTATCTAAGACCTGTATAAAAAATGTGTCATCAATAAATATGCAATAAATAAAGAATCATAAGTTTTTTTTTCCAAAAATTTTCATAAATTTGACTTAAGTTATAAAATGCATATGCATTATTTGATAAGAACAAAGGTAGTGCATGTTACTCCGATAAAAGATTCAAAAGATATATTAGTGGAATGGAGTCTTTTGTGCACAATATTTGTCTTTACAGGCCTATAGGACGTTTTAAACACAAAAATGATGTGTTAATTATAATTTATACTTTAAGTCCATTTCCCCCCAAGTCAGTATGATTGAGTAAAATTAATTTAAAACAGTCACTTGTTATAATTTATTAGTATAAAAATTTTAAAAAATAAAAAGCAAAATTAATTAGTTATTAGATTCTTTTTGGCGAAAAAAAAATTAGTTATTAGATTCTTTCTTGTTATAATTTATAGTGGTTTGGACTTCTAAATGTCTATTAATGTTAGTTCATTTTCTTTCCAACGAGAAAACAAAGAAAAAAAATAAAAGAAAATGCCTTTTTACACTATGTTTGCAAAAATTTATTGAAGGAAACAAAATAAAATTCCTTTTTTTTTTCCCTTTATTTGGATAGGAAGAATTTCTAGTGTTTTAAGCAAAGCTCAATTTCTGAGTGATTAATTCAAGTTAAGATATCTATATTCAATAACAAAAAATCAATATCCAATTAACAAGCATACAATTATTAATGAAAATAATCAAAATAAATCATAAGAATAAAACAATCCAAATAATAATTTAATTGAAAATTGAAGTTATTAAATTCATACAATAAAAACTAGAGTTGATCAATATCTAGATAGCAATAAGTTTAGTTCATACTAGAAATTGAAACCAAAAGAGAAAAGAAAGGATAAATAAATCTCAAATAATTCATGAGAATAAGAGAAATCTTGTCTTTAATCTCGAATTTGCACTTCAAAATTTAGTAATTTTTGCATCTTTATGTTTAAAATCTGCTCAAAATTCTCGATGAACCTTGAATAAAGTCAACTACCAAAAACAGAGACCCACTTCAAATCTGTTTAAAAATTTTCTTTTTTTTCTACTGGATTTCTCGCGCCACATCCTCCCAACACGGGCGTGGCTCAGGGCATGCTGACAGATTTTTCACACAATTTACAACAGGCATGAAAGCTTGGCAAAAATATGCCCCACGATCACTCACATGTCCGTGGTTTTGGGCGTGACCTTAGAGGAAAACTCAAATATGCTCAAAATGCACTGATATTCACGCTTAATCACGGTGATTCCAAACTCAATCAATCCATCGCACTCTAACAGAATAAAATTTCTAAAAAGACTTTGAAAAAGCACTCAACAAATAAATTAAACTCAATTTAAGGATAAATTATAGTAAGATCAAGGGGTATAATATAATCAAATAAATGCAAATCTTTTATTTTCCTCATCTTATCAAATATTATTTTCATTTTTAAATTTTCTTCAAACCAAACAATGGGTTAAGGCAAATATAAGCATATTGTGATTTTTATTTTTTTTTTACATATATATACATGCATGATCCGAACTTTCAATAGAAGGCTACACCTAATCCTAATAGATACGGGTCTGGTAACAAAGAATTGGGATAAGGCTCAAGAGTTAAAGGGACAAGCCTGAAAACAAGACAAAGAATAGAAAGATCCAAAACAAATCGGATAAGTGTACAAGTATACAGATTGTTCCCAGAGCAAGCACTAAGTAAAAAATATCTTTTCCCAGGGGATTGTTGGCAAATACTAAACTAATGTTTCAATCGTTATTTGGACGATGAAATTCGAGTCAATTTATAATTTAAAACTTAAAGTAAAATAAATAAATGCAAATATAAAGAAATTCAATAATAGGAAACACCTAGGATTTTAGGTTCATTGCACAACGTATTATTGTTCCTAGACCTATTTTCTAGATTTGCTCTTTTCACTCAAACACTAGACCTAATTTTCCTTAGCTAGGTAAAAAACTCTCTCTAGTCAGTTTACCAATGCCCAACCTTTTCCTAATAAATACTCCTGTAATATTAGGTAATAGATTGAATTCATCAAGTTAAGAGTAAATGTCTTTTCAATGTCTTTTCATCAATTTCTTAGGCATTGTAATGTTCCAATCAGTAGCGTGTCTCCTTCATTTACATCATCGTCGTTTTAGTCTTTTTAGATGTGGTTACCAAGAGTAATCATCTAACGCCACTGCTCATTACTCATTCCATGAGTATGCTCATGTGTTATCAAGACACCACATGTCTGTAGCATAAGACTCACAACCTCCATACCAATAAGTATCTCATACTTATCATGGATGACAACAGAGGTGATAGTCTTTTATATTAATGGTGTCCCTACCAACAATCCTATAATCATGAACAACCCGTAAAGTATCTTATAAAGGGCAATTTGTCTCTCATATTCTAAAACTTTTTGAGAATATATTTCCTTACAGAATACTTAAGTGACATATATATGTTCAATATAAGGAATAATTTCATTTAAAGAACATATATACTAAAGTCAATTAGGTATTCGTTTACATTCACATGCTGAGTATAAGCTTGATGGCATACATCACTAACAATTTCCCACTTGCACTAGAGCTAATCTAGAGCCAAATAGTTCAATGTCTAAGACTCATCTTTTGAAGATGTAAATCTAACTATTATTTGACTCAAAGCTTTAGTCAATGGATCTGCTGTGTTACCAGCTGACACAATTTTATGCGTTACATGTCCAAATGACCTGGTCCGAATACATGCTTTTGCCTTTCTTTGTGTATGGATTTCCAGTGAGACCTTGGTTCCTTTGCCTGAACAATGGCGCCATTCCTTTCCCAGTAGAGAGAAACTAGTGAATGATTGGAAGAAACCACATTTAGTTCTATTACGGACTTTAAATTCAAACACCTTTCATTTGCAGCATCTTATGTAGAAAAATACTATGCATTTATAACAGAGTTTACAATGATTTATTGCTTATAACTCTTCTAGCAAACTACTCCTTTATTACAGGTAAAAATAAATCCAAAGATAGACTCTTTATCATCCACTTCTGTGAATCCATCTATCCTCAAATTATTTTTTCCTTTTAGCCAAAACTAAATCCTTGAGCTGGGATGACTGTCTGATCCAGAGTTCGAACGGCGTTCTCCAATTCCACTAAGTTAGGCTCTTCAAAGCCCATTTTAATGAATTACACATCCAACAATAAGTTGACCAAACTTCCATCATCTATGAACACTCTTTGCACATTTTAGTTTTTTATGATGGCCTTTATGACCACAGGATCAACTCTAGGCTTGGGTTATTCTTCTTTATCTCCTGCCAATCTTTTTGTTCCATTAAAGAATGTATATTCTGGTTTCTCTTACCCGAGCCAAAGCTTTGGCTTGGTTATGGCTCAAGGAGACTTCAGAGGGCCCACTCATGAGATAAGTTATATCTTTAGTTGTCCCATCATTAAGGACTATGCCCTTGCCCTTATTTTTATCTAATTTATTGGTGCTAGCTTAATCTTTCTTCACAAAGTCCTTCAAATAGCCTTGTTTAATGAGCCTTTCAATCTCCCCCATTAGCATTTTGCACTCATTAATATCATTCCCATGAATGGTATGGAACTTACAATATTAGGCTTTGTCTCTCTTATCCGGATCTCCCATCAAGTAGTCTAAGCTCCATTTAGATGTCTCTATTTTGAAACGAGTTGAATACCACCTCAGGGGCTACTATCAGCTAGGTCAATTTTGAGACGTCCAGAGTACTCCTATTCCTACCCTTAGTTTTCTGAGCCGGACCAATCACATTCGACTTTGTTTGTCCCTCTTTTTTCTTTATTTTCCTTTCCGGCTCAACAATTGCTTTACTTGTATGCTTTTTTATTGTTATTGTAAGTCTCTTCCTGATGGATGTATTTCTAAGCTAAGGCCATGGATGCTTCTAGTGTCTGCAGAGCCTTTCCACTAAAGGCTCTAAAGTATCCATCATAGATTGTGGAATTTTGTAGCACTTTCACTACTTAGGCTTGATTGAGTAGGGTGACCTTCAACGCTTCCTTATTGAACCAAGCTAGATAGTCCCTCAACGACTTGTCTTCAGTTGATTTGACTTGTTCTAAGGCCTTTGTATTCATTTCAGAAGGTATGCTCGATCCAAAGCACCTTAAAAAGTTGTCTGCTAATTGTTCAAAGTCCACTACGCTCCCTAGCTCTAACCCTTCATACCATTTAGTGGTTGCCCACTATAAGGATCCTCTAAAGGCCATGTATTTAGAGGATCCTAGTGTAGTGTAACTCCACTGCATGTTTGTAATCCATGAGATGGGCTATAGGATTTATGGAACCATCATATTTTTTAATGGTGGGAGCTTTGAACTTATTTAGCATTTTAAACTCAACAATCTCTTTCACAAATGGAGATTTCAATGTAAGGACCAGGTTAAGGTCCCCAACAACTCTCCTATTCTCCTGGGACATCTCTTCCATAATCCTTCTTACCTCATCTCTGATCTCAAAAGGTTGTTGTTGGCTCATAGCCTCTTAGTCCCCTCTTCTCTCTCTTCTGAAGTGAGATATCACTAAGGATACTTTCACATTACTTCCTCTATATTTTCTGTGGGAGAGGGAATGGCCAACCACTAGCATGGTCCATCTGGAACGCTCCTGAGTGCTATATTCAACTGACCCACTCCTTCTTCTAACCCTTCCTCTTACTCCATCCCTCTCTCTATTTACCCTGTTAGCATTTCTCACATCCTCTCTTCCTTTATGGCTTCTCTCCTGCTTCACCCTTGCTACGTCTCCCGCTCTCTCCTTCTAACACCCTTCAGCCCTCACCCCTATGTATTCTCTCCCATTTCATCTCCAATAGCAGACCTTAATCTTCCTGCTAACCTCGCCCCTCTCCCTGTCTCTCCTCATTATTTCCCTCTCTGTCCTCTGTGCCATTGAAGTTGAGGCATCTATTTATCCTTCTACCATTGTCATCTTCTGGGTCTCTAGCTGGGTTGAGGTTTTAAGATGATGGGTCTTCTAGGTTCTTTACAGCTTAGAGCAGTGTGGTTAAGAGCTGTAGTGTTTTGGGTAAGCTAGCTTATAGGTTGGTAGGAGTAATTGGAGCATATGGTTGTACATTTTTTTATGGTCCGCGAGACTTTCCAGTGTGTCTTCAAGTTTATGGCTCAAGGAAACCAACTACAAGGGATCATATTGCACAAGACACCATGGTATGTAGACAAGTCCCACATTTGTTCATCCTCATGCGTTCATTGGCGTGCACATGGTGTATAGAGTGTTCAGAGTCGCCACCTAATTTTTAAGAAAAAGGATTTTTTTTTATGGTGATTAAGAGACCAATTTAAGTTAACTCCATTTTAGGAAAAAAATTGATATTTCACCTAAGTTTAGAAAAGGTTTGGCCTTCGAACCAATGTGGGGTTCAGGGATTTGTGATCTAATAAAAATAATTTTTTAGAAAAAATAGTTTTACCATTTTTAATAACAACTTTTTTCTTAATAAAAGTGATTTTGGTTAAAAATCTGATTTCATATATGCATGGCATTTTTCATGGTGCATGAACAGATAATCATGGCAAATTATGATACATGAGCAGGCTAAAAATATGCATGGAAAAAAGCGATAAAACAGGAAATAAAGCAAGGGTCCTTCCTCTAGCCCACTTAAAGTTCTAGAGAAGGCACACATCCACAAAGAAAGCAGTAAAATTAAATTACATTGCAAAAAGTAAACAAACAATCAGGGGATCCTCTCTCCAGTCCTCAGATCTGGAAGATGCACACCTTCCCCAATACAAATCCACAGTTTAATTAATAAAAATAATAAATAGATGTAACAATACTGACCAATGCAATAATACAATAAACTAAATGTAAATTAACAGCACAAGTAATAAATGTTGAAGGAAATAAAGAAAAATTAAGTTTTTAGAGTTGAAGTCATTAGAAGGCTTGTCGGTGTATCCCGTTGAATAGGAATTAAACCCTCATCATTCTCCCTTCTCATGGAGTGTGAGGGTTGTTTTGATAACAATGGGTGGTTTGGTATGTTCATTAGCTAATTCATTTTAATTATATAAAAAAATAAAGAGTTAATCAAATAGGTTATTAACCAATTCAGAATTTGATTAATAAAAATTGATTTTTGACTTATATAAATGCCTAAGTTCATTTTAGGACTTAATCAAATTCATTTCAGAAAAATGATATTTCATTTGAAAAAGGCCTTAGTTCAGGTTTTAAGGGCTTAATTAACATATTAAAAGGAAAGAAAAGGAAATATTGTACACTTTACCACCTTTTGTTTTCAAGGCTTGGGAACTGGAGGATCTGACGGCTTGATGAAACCAAGTCAAGTCTCTGTTGTATTTGGAGAAGACCAGTGTCTGACTGTCCGAACTGGAACTGTAGAAATTGAACCGACAAAATGACTGATGAAAAAGTGCTATCAGTGAATTCTAATGGTTGTTGGTGATTTTGATTCGATTTAGAAGGAATTTTGGTATTAGAAGGGTGTTCAAAAGTGTTTGGGAGTCAGAAAAATAAATCTGAGTGTGTCTGGAAAGTGAACATAACGATTAAAAAAGTTGGAACCAAAACAGTTCTGAAAGTCTAAATTTATAAAAATTCATGCCAAAAATCCTAGGAATCAAAATGCATGCATCTGGGGTCAAATGCATGTGTTTGTTCAAAACGTGTGCATTCTTGGGCATGATTCATTGGCCCCGTTTTCTAGGTCCGATTCAGTCTGATTCAATTCAATTTTTTTGGCTTTCTAGATCCGTTTGAAGTTCTATTTGAGCCTGGTTTGAACCGTTGGACTCGTATTAACGGGTCAGATTTAAGGGTATAAAAATTAGGTTTCATAGTGACTCCCCTTAGCAATCTCATTTATGGAAATGTGACTGATAAGGGTGAACACATTTAATGCAGTAGTTGAACTTTTGCCTATAAAAAGGCCTTAAGAGCTCATTTGCTTTTCACACTTCTCATTTTCTCATTTCATTTCTCAAGTATTCTCTCTTCTACCTTTCTAGTTTGGCAAGACATTTTTGGATGATACCGGCTAATTTTATTCAGGAGGAAGAAGAGGAGGATTTATCGGCGTGTTTGCACGAGTCACTAGAGGGAGAGGAGATCCCGTCTTTTGATGATCCTCAGTTTAGTGTTATTGTTAATGATCCACAGTTTAGTTTTACTGTGGAGGAGTTGTTTAATGACTTGCCTATTTTGTCTACCAATCAGCCTGACTCTGTAGAAGTTCCTTTGCCAGAGTGAGACATGACTGATCATGTACTGATGTCTTGTGAGGAACCATATATGCCTATGAATGTTGATCTTTTAGAGAGCCGTTAAGAGCATGTGAGCTAGCGTGATTTTCTTGCGGTATGTATTTTCGCTCTTTCTTTTTATTTTCTATGCCATTTGAGTTTTTTCTGTATCAATTTTTTTAAGGAACATTTATTTATTTTCACTCTTATTTATTTTTACCTTAAAAATAAAGTTGAGTTAGAAATAACTAGGAAAAGAAAATGATGAGATTGAATGTAGGGTGGCACCTTTAACCAGTGGGGTGGTAGGTCAAGACTGAGCAGTGAGATAGCCTTCTTGCATGGCCACAAGGTTATGGCTTGGCGCATTGATCCAGTTCATCTTTCTGGTTGGATGAGTCTAGACATAGAATGATCTCCATATAGGAATTTGATTTTTGCTCTAGCTGAAAGGTGGTGGCAGACCACCAACACATTCCATCTATCAATGGGGGAGATAACTATGACCCCCTTTAAGTGGGCGTGCCTGATAGGGATGTGCTTCGGGTGTAGGTCTGTTGTTTTTGATACGCTATTATGGCCTGAGTACGAGGTGGCTAATATGCTCAGGGAGCCTCTGAACCGTAATTTTGCCTGGCTGGTTCCCAGGACTGACCTACTTGACTTTTTATCCCAAATGGACCAAGTGTAGTACTTTATTGACTAGTGTGCTAGAGTCTTCCTAGTGATCATCTTGTCCATTATTTTTCTGTATAATGAAATTGGCTGGGTTGATCTGGGGATCCTAGCTTCATTGGAGGACTTGGGTGCTCTTAGAGAGTATGATTAGGGTGGAGCCGCACTGGCTGTGGCATACCCATGTATGGGAATTCTGTTCGGAGTTACCAAAGCAGTTATTCCAGTGACTATCATAGTATGGGAGGTCAATAGTACCCTTTTTCTTTTCTGGCTGCTTTAATTTTTGCCATATTACTAACTGTTCATTTTCTTTGCAACTTTGGGCCTTTGCCCACATCGGGGCGATTTCTCCCAAGGTCATGCTTTGAGATCAGATTCCATTTTCGATGGGGATGATTTGGTGCCGAGAGTCCTGGCTTCTTGAGCAAGACAATTTCACCTTTTCTGACGATAGGCACATTCTGGCTACATTGACTGGGGTACATTCTAACAACCTCACCCATTTTCCTATATGAATTTCTGACTTATTCCCATCATTTTGGCAATTTTAGGTTGTCAGGAGACCTTTTCATAGGGTTTAGTTTGAAGATGTAGACCTTCTCTCTATCGGGATCACCTTTACCCAAAGACGGATTCTCATTAGCTCATCTTCTCTGATGGAGTTCTTCCTTGGGCAGTGTGTGATGACCTAGTCCACTGAGGAGAGGGTTGTACCCAATGATCCTCCTAAACAGATGATGAAGAGAATGTCTAGTACCTTTAAGGCCAACTAGAGAGTGGGAAGACCTCGGGAGGATTATATGATTGAGGACGCTTCATACCCAGACTTTGTGGCATCTGTTTGATGGTTGGAATGCCCCCATTTCATGCTAATTAGGATCAAGCTCTAAGAGCAAGTGCTGCTATTACCCGGAAGTGGAGCCTTCTTTGTGGGAGTAGTCGTCAGGTTGCACCTCACTACAGTTCAGCTTCTTTGGGCATTAGGTGTTTCTACATCACACATACCTACTAGCTCTAGCTAGTCATGGCATACACTCCCTCATGTTATGGATAAGGTATCTTATATTAATGAGGCGGACACCAGCCAGATCCACCATGTGGGTTATAGTGACTTACCAGGAGAGCCTCAAGTGAACTTTGCTCAAGTTCCTGATACAGTGAGTCTTTTATCCCTTTTGATTTCCCTTATTATTTTCTGTTGACAGCTTTCTAATTTTTGCCTGTTTCATGCTGGTTCTTAGCATGATCCATGCGTAAGCCATTGATTCCCATCAGAGGACTATGTACAACTTGAGCACTACTCTGGCTAAGCTATGTGTTTTGAGGAGCTAGCTGGAGTCTCGAGTCTTCAGGCGATGTGGCATGTAGGCTGATCCTAAGGAAAAAGATACTGAGGAGGGAGCTGATGACGATGCATGGCTTTATGCTTGACTGTTTTTGGGCCCCAGTTGTGGGCTTTTGTAAAAAATAATTTCAATTTTTTATTTGTATTTTTGAACAACTGTTTAATTTTTTATGAAAATTCAGAAAATTTTCACTTTTCTGATGTGATTTTATTATTTTGGAAACGATTTTACTTGGAAAAATTCGATTGAAATAATTTTTTTGGCCGAAAATCGAGCGAAAATGAAATCGGATTGGATCAGAATGGATTGCCGCGACGGGTCGAGTTGGCGCGCGAGTGGATGAGTGTGTTTGGCCCAAAACGTATGCATTTGGGCGTAAACGAATGCGTTTTTCCCTGGCTCGCATGTTCAGCCTTCCAAACTCGATTTTTTTCATATTGGTTCACGTGCCTCTCTAAATAAGCGTACGAAAATTGATTTTTGACTCGGAAAATCACTGAAAAACAAAATTATTTTCAAAAAAAGTCAGTTTATTTTCATTTTTCTCCCCAACATAAAACACATTTTTAGTCATGTGATGAATGGATGGTGTATAAAATTGGACAAAATGAGTAGGAACAATCTCAAAAAATATGATATGAGTTCTCTGTCAATACTTAGGGGTGTGAAAATTTATTAGGATTTTTTGAATGCCTATATTTGGTTTTGGGATCCTGTTGATGACATCTTTGGATTTGGAGCTGGCATGGACGAGATGTGTTCGACTTTCGATGAGTTTTCCTTTTTGCTCGATACGAGTCCCGAGGCTGATCTTGCTATTCCAGTTGAACGAGTGGGCTTTTTTAACTTGTTTAAAAGGCTTTTGGTTTTAAGCACAGAGGCTACTTCAGGTTTAGTGAAAAAAGATTAGGTCTACCTACCTGCTTTGGCCGAGATGTTTTGGGAAAAGAGGGAGGATGATCTAGCTTAACGAGATCAAAGATTGAAGGCCTACACCTTTGGTTTGACTGTGGGCCCAGTTGGATGGGGAGATGCCAAGGTGGCTTAGTTAGTACCCTAGATGGGTGAAGGTAAGTCAATTGTGAGTATGATTTTGGATGAAACATTATTGAGCCTTGACCGTTATTATAGTTCAAGGGAGCCTTGGTCCATTAGCCCGATTTTCTTCAGGTACTTAAACCTTCTTTTATGCTTGTCTTTTTTAGCATGTGTTTGGAGGCTTTCCTTTGATTTGTGTATTTCTTATCAAATTTAGCTAAGAGACCATCTCAAGATAGTTCCTGGACCTAATAGACCAGACTACTCTACAGCTTGGTATTGCACTCGGAGCATTGTTATCCGTTTTGATTCTAAGAGAGAGTGGATTAGCTGGTTGATGGAACTGAGTCCATCAGATTTGTAGTGAAAGCTTGATTGGTACACCATAAAGCAGTTTATACCAAGGAGTCAATGATGCAAGTTATGTGCATTTGCTTGGTTTCTAGTATGGGACTTGGTATCAAGCAACTAGAGTTCTTCGCCATATGGGACATGATCAGGATGTGCCTCAGATGGTCCACTATTTAAAGAAACCCCAAATAATGATCGGGTAGCTAGAGTTGTTCTCTCTCGTTGAATCAGAGACTTCACAAGGGCAATGTTGATTCCAGATGATGATTATGGCAAGCCTAGATACTATCTCGAGTGGTGGATCGAGGCTTATTGGAAAAAGGAGGAAGTAAGAAGGTTCACTCTTCTGACTAAGATTGAAGGTTGAGTTTAGAGTTTTAGACATAGAAAAAATAAGACTTTTGGTTCATTTTTTATTTACGTTTCTTTTAATTTCTGTCTCAAATATCTTATTTTGGATGTTCCAAAAGATGAATAAGACCTCAATAAAACATATTTTATTTTATTTAAGCTCTTACTTTTGCCTAAGCTGCCCTTTTGGGTTTTCAACTTAGTGAGCTACCTTGATTATTGCCTAGACCTCTTTTTCGATTTTCAGTCTAGCTGGCTATACCCTAAATTTTGCCTAAGCCGCCTATTTGGGTTTTCATCTTAACAGGTTTCCTTCTTTTTTTTAAAAAATTTTTTTTATTCATTTTAACTCTTGCATGCAATGTTAAAGAGCCCCAACAAGATAAAAATTTGATTTTTATTGAATGCTTTGGACCGTACCCAATGAAGGTTGCCTATGTATCTATCTCTTTACAAAAAAAATTAAAATGATGAAATACATATTAATTTTCAAAGAATCATGTCCATGTAGTTCTTGTTACAAAAATGATGATGCCTAATTGCATGATCATGTAACAAGAACACTATATGAAGTACTTCTTGAGTTGATCGAGGT
>CAOJBK012124160.1:0-20641 GCA_948294925.1 Codiaeum variegatum
TATCTCATACAAACTATGGCATAATTAAATTAATCCCACAATAAATTAGACTTCAAGATATGCTAGGATCTTTGTAAATTTAAATACAAGTCTAAACCAATGAAAGTTAATAATTAATTAAAATCTTTAATCAATTATTAACATGGTTAAAAACTAAGCCATAGGAAATGCTTTATAGTGTGTGACTTTCTAGGTTCATGTTCTAAGTAGTAATGGGATAAAGAAAACTCTTTTCTTCATACCAAGTATGTAATCAACAGTTCATACTTAATCGCATAAGTCGTGAGTGACGTCTAGCATAACATGTCATGACTATCTAATTAGAAATGAATGTCAGTGATTAAATATTTAACATTTCATGGACCTCTTGATTATAATTACCATGCACTTAAATCCTTTCATTACGAATTCCCAATCTCAGCTAGGGTCAAGGAATAGTCAAACTCTATATGTTAGATCATATGACTTCTATCTGGTTCTAATTCTCGATAAATCGATTCTTACTAGAAACTCTTTCTAGTGAATCTTTACTACTTTGGCCAAGGATTTGTAAATCACGAACAACCAAAAGTCATAGGATTCCTTCCTTGTTAACCCAAGTTGATGAATTATTTCTTGGAGATCACTTATCTCAACATACCACTAATTATGGCCACCACATGCCATATACCAATACTTTATTAGCATCAGTATGTAAGCAGTAACAAACCATAGCCACCAATATGTTAGATAAAATGTCACCTTAAGTTTAAGGATTATATGCACAATTATAATCTAGATGATCAGACATTGATTGGTGGATAAAACCCATGTTTCTATCATCTAATATCACTGTTTGACTTACTCATCTCATGACTGTCCACGCGTTGTCATAACATCACATGTCTATAGTGTGAGACCCACTACCTCCATAATAATAAGTATCTCATACTTATCATGGATGACAACAGAGGTGATGGTCTATCTGGATTAATGACGTTCCTATCAATAATCCTATAACCGTGAACTTACTTTAAAGTCTATGATAAAAAGAATATATCTCTAAATTCCTAAACTCTTTGAGAATAGATTCTCTTACATAGAACTTAAGAAACCTATGTATGTAATGCGATAAAATGAAAACGATCATTAAAAAGAAAACATATATATTTAGCCATTAATGGGATTAAGATTACAAGTATATACATAAAGTACATGCTTTAGGGCATACAAACCTAACACTAACATCCCTCTAGAGGCACCTTTCTCGATGGATTCCGGATTGGCAACTGGTGATACATCCATAATAATAGGGGGAGCAACAGCAGAGGCAACCTTGGGCTTGGGCGCAGCTAGAGTTTGGGATGGATGGAGTGATACTATAGAGCTCAACTTTATAGGAGGGGGTAGCTCCATCTCCTCTTCTAACTCGATTCCCTCTAAAAAACCAAAAAAGAACAAGTCAACAAAATAACAAAGATAAACTGATACAAACAAAGTAAAACAAAAAAAAAGTAAAACAAAAAAATGATTAAGTACCATTACTGTCAGGAGGAAACTTTTAACCTGCGAGCCACTTAGTCCTACGAATTATAAAAAGGGGATGAGGTCATGAAAAAGACTATTTAATCCTCTTATACGTAGAGTAAATCACTTGTAAAGGCTTCGCGGACTACAAGTTGGAAGAATGCTAAGGTGGAGATACCAAAAGTTTTCCTCTTAGGTCCCTCACTCTCAGGATCTGAACTAAAAGAAGCCTCATTCAAGGGAACATTCACAAAATGGAATTGCCCAGTCACAAAATCTTATTTCAATTTTTGACGAAAAGAAGGTTTTTTGTGATTAATAGGAGGAGGTGAATTAGGTGCTTGGGTAGAATTTTAATCTCCAATAAGAGTAGTAAAGGGAGAAGGAGTAGTAGAAGACTTGATGGGTGATTTCCAAAGATTAGAAATGGAGGAGGAAGCAGATGTCTCACCTAAGGCGTGTTTAGATTTGGTGCCTTAGGGAGTCCTCTATACTGGGGCTTCCTAATAGGTTCGAATGAGGCCCACAGCCCAGGTAACGCTTACCTCCTCGTCTAGGAAAAGCACTACACCCTATTGGAGAAGCCTTATGGAACATCAGAATTGGTCATTATTAGGGGAAGTTCGCTCTAAAAATTCTATAGCTCTTATATAACAATCCTAAAGAAATTCATATTCCCTAATAAGTTCCTTAAACTTAAGGTTCAGCTGCTCACCTATGGTGTCGTACTTACGAGACCCCTCAAACCCAAAGGACAAATCGAAAGTAGTACAATCTAAGCTGGTGAAGGATGGTCTAGGTTTAACACCTTCATGCATTTTAGCTTTTAGAGCCTTAAAGTTTAGGGCCTTACGTTAGGTTAGATTTGGAAGGTACAGGATTATCCGGCTGACCCCTTGAGGCAAATTCTTCTACATTGGCAGCAGCTTCAGCCATGGTTGACGGAATTTAAAGAGAAGGAACTTCCAAAGCTTGGATCCCCTCTCATTCAGTGATGAAGTAGTCAGCCTCGCTTCCTTCTTTCCCTTTCGTAAAATAATAGAGGGAATGGTACATGGCCATCTCAAGATTGTAGTAGGAGAGAGATTTCTTCACCTCTTCTTTGGTCCGAAGCCATAGTTCCTAAGTACAGAAGTCCCAAATGGGGACAGGAATTTCAGTACGGATGTGTGGATATCGGACGCTATCGGACATCTTATCCAATAAGTCTTTGCACCAGCCTGATGCATCCGTAGAGACTATAGCAGGGGAATAAGTAAGAGTCAGTGATAACACAACTCAAAAAGTAAGGAAATGAGTATGGCATATGAGAAAACTTACATGATAAAGTTTGTAAAGTCTTTACTAGAGAAAGGGGACCAATCCGGTCTAAACAGAAAACTGCTGTCTAGCAGCCTTGATTGGTCGTATTGCACCTTCTACTCAAGTAGGGCTTTTAGGCACAGGTAATGATTCTCCATAAGCTCATTAGTCCCTTTCAAGTTCGTGGGCCAATCAAGGGAACTCAATTCTACTGCCTTTTTAGGGTATTAGAGGGCCCTTATTAAATCCAAATCCAGCTTCCGGATGACTCCATGTCGAAATGAAGTTTATGGAAGCAAAGGCGTCTTTGTCCAATTTACCCGAGAATAATCCCCTTTTATTGCATTGGACAACCATGTACATTCTGAGAGTATCAGTTACTGGCTGGATTTAGAAGAACATTTGGAACATAGTTCCTTTGACATCCGAGCCTCCCAAGGCATAATAAAGCACCTCGAAGTAGTGCATATCTTGGATGGTGTTGGGGGTCACCATCAGCAGATTCATTTCGAACCTCTTGAAGTAGTCCACAAAGAAAGTAGATGGCGGGAACAACAGTCTGTTCCTAAACTATTCTAAAAACACAATGTAGTGCCTGTTATCCTTGGGTAACTCCTTGCCATTGTTAGGGGTGTATAGCCTATTTCTAAAACAAGCATAATAAGAGCATAAGGAGATTGATGGAGGGTATTGGTATGATTACCCTTAAAGAAGGCCCATTCGTTATATTGTAGAGGGGCCATATCCTACTAATAATTTTACAAGACCTCTTTGTAGTCCTCATCTTTCTTAAAAGAGTCTCTAGCAAGAGGGGGGGGGTGCTCTCGTACTCTTCTTGGTGGGTTCTAACTCCACCACTTCAGCCTCAATAGGCTCAGCAATAACAGTCTCAACATCCCTGCCCCTCTTCTTAGATACAGCCTGATGGGATTGACCCAATCAATGATGTTGTGTTCTCAAAGTAGCTCTTAGATTCTAGACTTGATGGGCCTTGGCTGAATAGCTTGCAATCACAGAAGACCAGTTAGAGGGCCAAGTGGGTTGCCTGGAAATGGCCCTCCGACGGTCAAGTTAGTTCTAGGTTATGGAGAAAGAATCCCTGAAGTTTTTGCTTGAGAGAAAAGAAGAAGAAGATGAAGAATAAGGATTGGTTGAACATACTTATGACCTGAGCATGAAGGGCTTTATATTGTGATCCCCTGTACAGGTGAGCCAGAGATCGGATGGTAGATGGTATTCCTTGGAGAGCAAGGACATTGTTGGATCAAAGGTACCTATAATTGAGATGAGGTGGCAGGCTAGGATTGGTCCATAGCTTAGAATATCCTCCTTTGTTTATCTCTGCTAGTACCTTGAGGTGGCTATATATAGAGGTGACAATCTCCTGACGAGTGTGGGCAGTGCCAGGGTGCGTGCTCTTGCACTGTTGTACTATAACAATGGAGAAAGATTGTCTTCTTGTTTCTGACCAAGTCTCTTGTAATACCATAATGTCTGTGATCCGAAGTTACAGACCTGTGGGCTTACTTTGGACTCAGGTGGTCCGCTGGTGCTTTAGTTAGTTCGGGTTAGCCTGTTCCGATAGCTAGAGGCCCCTTTCCTATATTTAGGCTCTTTTACCTGACCCAGGCCCAACTCTTTCTGATGGCCGGTGGAATTGGACCCCTATCATAGCCTTTCCTTTCTTGGCCTATTGATTGGCGACATTTTGGGATTAATTAAAGGCCGTTGGTGGGGGAAGAAATGAAAAGTTTGAAGCACAGAAGTAGAAAAGAGAGAGCTTTGTAGAAATTCTGGCAGAGTAACAATATGGTAAGCAAAGCGAAGAAGACTGTGGCCGAGAGAGTGGTATTTATAAACCACAGAAGGATCTGGAAGGAGGACACGTCCCTTCTCCTGGGCCAATTAGAAGAATGGATTCCATAGAAGAAATAAATTGCAATGATTACTGTGTGTACCCGTGCCTGAGGAAGCGGAAATGGCTACGACGCAATTAATTACGGAAAAGTTCCTCAATGGGACATAACGTATCAGAGAAGTGATTGAAAGGATGTTTGGTAAGACTGCCTTAGCGGGATATAAGTAAAGGTGATTCGACATGATAGTGACCGAACAACCGCTATGGAGGTATCATGCGGATGTGCTATTCACAGGAAAGCTTGAGCCATGCTTCCCAAAGAATAGTGGGATAATTGATAGGGGTTTAGTTCTGCGGCCCATCAGAAAGAGTTGGGCCTGGATCAGGTAAAAGAGACCAAATATAGGAAAGGGGCCTGTCGCTGTCAGACCAGGATAACCCGAACCAACTAAGGGACCTAGCAGACCACTTGAGTCTGAAGTAAGCTCAGAAGTCCAAAACTCTATATCATAGACACTATGGTATTACGAGAGACTTGGTCCAAAACAAGAAGACAAACTGTCCCTATCATTATAGTATAGCAGTACAAGAGCACGCACTTTGGTACAACTCACACTCGTCAGGAGACTGTCTCCTTTGCATATAGCCACCTCAAGGTACTAGCAGACACAAACAAAGGAGGATATTCCAGGATGTGGACCAATCTTAGCCTGCCACCTCATACCTTTGATCTAACGGTATCCTTGCTCTCCAAGGAATACCATCCACTATCCGATCTCTAGCTCACCTGTAAAAGGGATCACTATATAAAGTCATCCACTTTCTGGTCATAGGTATGTTCAACCAATCCTTCTTCTTCTTTTCTCTCAAGTATAAACTTGAGGGATTCATTATCCACAACATAAAACTAATTTGACCATCGGAGGCTCATTGTCAGACAGACTGCCTGGCCCTCTAACCGATCTTCTGTGATTGCAGGCTATTTAGCCAAGGCCCTTCAAGTCTAGAATCCAAGAACTATTTTGAGAACATAACATCATTGATTGGATTAATTCCATCATACTGATTAATTAGTGATGTGAGGTAAATAATAATGGGTCTGTTTTTTTTCTTTTTTGAGCACAGATTTTTTAAAAAAAAGTCGCACAGGGTCTGTTAATTAACTAGAAATGTGTTATAATATAGTCAATCCCTTGTTAGAAAAGTAACGTACTCCAACTGCTAACTTTGGAAATTAGGGCATTTTACTGGTCTTTTTCTTGTCTAACAATTTATAAAATAGTATTAAATACCATAAGTTTACTCAATTACTTGATTCTTTAACTTTTTGCTTTTTCAGTTAAAGTTTTTTTTTTTTTTTTCCTTAGATTAGATAAACCTATCCACAGCAAGGATTCAGTCATCCCCTCAAGTTATTGACTTTTTTTTTTAATTATTTTCCTTTTTTCTTGCTTTTATATATTAAAAGAATAAATGAATACATAAAACTAGACCATATGGTAACTCGCAGGCAGTTGACCCCTAAATCTTGTTCTTGTGTTAGAGGTCTACTAAGCACAATTTTGAAGACGAAAGACAACAAAATAGTCAAATTCAAAATCTATCTTAAACCTAACAGTGGTAGTAGAGCTCAATGTCTAACTTTCATATATTTTTTATAAATAGTTTTTCAAGAAAGTGAGTATCCCGTCATATCATCATCATCATCATCATCATATATATATAGGGCTAATAGATGGATCATAAAAAATACCATATTACTCTTTTATTATTTTTAATTTAAGGATATTTTGACAAATTAATTTATGATAATTTTAAAATTAATTAAATTTTCAATATAAAATTTTAACTAAAATTTAGCTTAAAAAACTAGAATCCATATGAATAAGATTATTATTTAGTAAAAAAAAATTCCGTAAGAAAAGGAATAGAAGATCCAAAAAATAAACTAATAGAAAATAATTTATTAATTGTTTAAAATTTATGTTATAGAAGAAAATAAATTGCATTTTATTTGGCACAAAAAACGTATAGTTGTGCTTAGAATTCAAAGATGTATAGGTAAGTGATATATATATATATATATATATATATTTATATATATATATATATATATATATATATATATATATATTGCTAAATATACTAAATAAGAAGTAAATATCCATAGTATTCTTTTATTACAAAATTAAATATTAAAAAAAAATATTTGGTCCTCACATTTTTTTTTAATCCTATGTTTCTATCTCTTGACTCCCATTTGCTGCAGTAGAATCATGGACTGATGCATGAACGAATAAGCTTTATAAATAAAATTAATATTTCTCAATTTTTCAAATATAATAGAAAACGAGGGTCATGCTTCTATGTATCAATTGCAACAAGATAATTGTTTTTATTTTTTTTCAAATATTTTTTTTTTTATTTTTTAGCCTCTTTTGTAATTTTCTTATATTTATTATTATTGTGTGAGAATTGTATTAATTTTATCTACAGATTTTTTGGTCATTATACTTAATGTCAACAAAAATGATGATTGTAAGAAGTGTAAAAAGTACATGTTGAAGCAATTTACAATTGTGACAGAAAGCTAATATTATCAAATTTATATATTTTTATTTATCCATGTTATCATTAAATATTTTTTAAAATAAAGAAATTTATTTTGTTTATCAATATTATTTTTTATTATTCAAATAAATGGAATATATGTCAGGACACTTTAGTTATGTGCGAACCACATTCTTGAAAAAACTCGTATGTATAAATGTGGCTAACAGAGGGGGATCGGTAAAAATACGTTATTGCCCCTTATTCTTTTTAATATGGGGTTATTTTGATAATTATAATTAAATAAAATAAAAAATAAATATTAATAAGCGAAAGAAAGAAATTTAAAAAAAAAAGGTTAAATGATTATGTAAAAATAATAATAATAAACGTATGATTAGGAGAAAAACAGTGGTCTTTGGTGCAAATTAGAATTGGAAAAGGATTTGACAAACAAAAAAAGGTAAAAGAATAGAAAAGGATGATAATAAAAAAATTTTGATAAATTTGCTAACTAATAAGTAGTTGTTTAGACGTGTAATAGTTCTTTATTAACTTAATTAGTTTAAATAAAATAACTATTATTTATCATTAGTTTTGGAGAAGATATTCTTAAAAAAAATAAAATTATGAAGAGTTATGCTAATACATTAAAAAATAATGATTGAATGCTATATTCATTTATCTTAAAAATAAAATTAATAATAATTAAACTAATAGAAGTAGAAATATTATAGAATTGGAATAGGAACATTACACTATTATATGAGTTTTAATAGGTATAAAAGTTTATATTTTCCAAAATGCTAATAAAATTAAGTGGAGAATATTTAGTGAATATATAATTATTCGAAGTTGCAATTATATATATAAAAAAAGATGAAATTGTGAATTTTAAGGTTCAAAAAGTTAATGGAGTGTCCAATTGGAATGTTGCCGTTGGTGAATTGGGACAAAGTGGGCGTAGTATACCGAGGAAAGTTAGAAGTTGATCAACTTTTATTTTAGTTATGTGGCTTTGTAAACCCTCCTAAGCATCTAACAAAAGTTAATGGAGATTCAGTTAGAGATAAGATCTAATTTAATCCTAACATATATTTGATATTTACAAAATATGGTTTTCTTATAGATTTTTTTTTTAAGTTTGGACTTTATTTGGATTTTAGATAGATTAAAATATATTTTATTTAGAATAAGAAGTTTTAAAATAAAATAATTATAATTAAATATATGTATGTATACTACTATATGTATGTATATAGTGAACGGATCCAGAATTTTAAAATTGAGTAAGCAAAATTATAAGATGGATAATATATAAAATAAAGTCTAAAAAAATTTTACAATTAAAGAAGAAGAAGGTCTCATGTGTCTATGTTTTTTTTAATATAATTCTAAAACAATATTCCTTTTTTTTTGTTATATTATTTTATTGGCCTTTCTCGTTATTTTAAATGGAGGATAATTATTATTTAAAATTCAATTAAAATAAATTGAAATATAATAATGAATTTTTCAAAAAATTAGAATTTATTTATTTTTATTTATCCATTTTATTATTATTTATTTTTTAAAAAATAAATTAATTAGTTTTATGCTAATTTAAGATTATTAGAAAAAAATATATTTATGCAATAATTGAAAGTTTATTAAATGAAAAAAAAAATTTATAATTGAACTATCAGATTTCAAAACTAGAACTTATGAAGGTATAATTTTTCTCTAATAGAAATAAATTGAATTTGAAATTTAAAAACTGTGTAACTTATGTATCTATTAAATAACAGTTAACATAATATAGATTTTTAAACTCTAAATTATATGTTATTATTTAATTTATTTAAATTGAATAAAAATATATGGTCATAATAAATAACATATATAATGAAATATTTTGTCAACGTGTATGTTTTGGAAAACTAGTAATATATATAAATGTGTTTAAGGGGAGATCGACAAAAATACGTTATTGCCCTCCAATTTTCTTTTAATTTGAAAATATTTTAATAATTATATTATATTAAATTAAATTAAATATTTAATATAATATAAAATAAATAAATAAGAAGAAACACTAGGAAAAAATGTGAGTTTCTTAGCCAATTTTTAGTAGTAGAGTTTTTTTCGCTAATTTTTAGAAGTAGTAGAATTTATTATTAATAATAAATGGTAATTAACAAAGAAGTAGGAAAAGTTTAATAATAATAATAAGAAGAAGAAGAACTCATATTTGATTACTGGTATATAATGAGAATTGATGGAGGTGTAAGGAGAATTTCTCTGACTATGTTTGGGTTTTAGATCCAATTGATAGGACAAAGAGTTTTATTATTGGTATGCTTTGCTTTTGTATTTGATTTGGAGGACTTGATTCTCCTAATTTTCTACTAATTTAAATAATGTTAGGATTAATTTTTTATTATTTATTATTATTTTAGAATATAATATTTGACCGACTGCAAAAAAAAAAACAATATTTGATTAAAGTTCACAATCTACACGTGTATTATCATACATGAAAAAAAAATTACTTCAATTTTAAAATTATGATTTTTTTTATTCTTTCTTTGGTTAATATAAAATTCAAATTATCATATATCTTTCGGTTGGCCAAAATTATTATAAAATTAGAAATTAACATATATATAAATTGAAAAAATATATATAGATAGATTTAAATTCTATTAAATATATTATTTTTTCTTATTTAAATTCTAAAAAATTTATATGTTAATTATTATTATTTTAAGAATAAAAATAAAAATAAGAATTTGAATTCTATTAAATATATATTATCTTTTCTTATTTAAATTTTATTAATTTTTCTCTTTATAAATATACATAAATACTACACTTTCTATTTTGATATTATTTTCACCTATTTGTCTCTTTTATTGATTTAATTATGAAAAATAATTTATATTTTGATAATCATACAATTGACACTATTAAATATCAAATGGAATTGAGGCTTAAGGTTATGGTTCTATGCGTAAGTTACGAAAACCAGTTTAAAGAGATTAATTTTAACATATATAAAGGTTTGTTGGATTTCTATAAATTTATGTTGTTTTTTATGATTTTTTTTGTGAGTCTTGACTGTTTTTGTTTAAAGGAATGTATTTTCTTAATCTCTCAATCTTTAAAATTTTTTAATATCTATAATGAGTTCATATAAATTCAAAAAAAAATTATGTCGATATATAATCTGTAATGTGTAATCATTATTCAATATGATATTCTATTTGCACGAGTATATTATGTAGTGATTATTTAGTTTTAGTAGAGATTTATTTATTTATTTACTAGCTCATATCTTCATATTAAAGAAATTATTATTAAAGAAGATTTATTTATTTCTTCATATTAAAGTGATTATTATTAATTAAGATAAAAAAAATTATATTTCATTAATTCTGACAAAAAAGAAAGAGATTACCATCAATGAATTTGACTATATTATAAAATCTCACAACAAATTTAAGCTTGATTATTACTATACTAAAAATTTCTTAACTAACTAATTACAATCTAATATGGATTCAGATATTTTGTAATCACTACTATATCAAGATTTTTTTTCTTATGAATTTATTTATATTTTTTAAGGTATAAAATTTAGAAATTATTCATCATGTAATTGACAATTATATGTATGTCTACGTGAAGGTTCGCTATTTACATTTAGTTAAAATTTAAATTTATGATATGATAATTTTATAAAAGACTTTAATCAGCTAAATTTTTTTAATTTAACTCATATAAAAAATTAATTTAAAACTAATTACATTTTAAAATTTAATTATTTATCTATGTTAATTAGGATTGAGTATAATTCATTGATCCTAGGGAGCAACACGGCCTATAGTCATTTATATCTTATATACTCGATTTTCTAATTAAATTTTGATTTTATTGAATTTGTTTATAAAACTTTTATACCATTAAAATTTAAAATATTAAAAAATTAAAATTATAAGTATACTTTAAATTTATTTAAATACTACTAATTTTATTTACTGATTTTTTTTTTTGCGGGAATAATCAATTTGTAAATTATTGCAGTTTAATTTATAAATTCTAATATGATCATAAATCGAAAACGTATAAAATCATATGATAACATATATATATATATTTCAATCAAACAATATTTAATATTGTATAATGTTAAAATTTAATATTTAATTTACATATTATTTAATTGGTTTCTAATTTTCTAAAAATACATAAATTTCAATCAAATTGAATATATAATGAGACACTTTAATAATGTGCATAATAATAGAATGTACAATGAGACACTTTGACAACATGCGAACACGTTTTGAAAAAATTAGTATATATAAGTGTGGCTAAAAGGGAGATCGGCAAAAATACATTATTGTCCTTCTTGTTCTTCTTAATATAAGGATATTTTGATAGCTTACAATAATTATATATTAATTAATAGATAAATAAATTTTTTAATAAAAATCTAAAATTTAGCTATTTAATAGAAAAAAAAAGCCTAAAAATCCTAAAACTTAGCTATTTAATAGGGAAAAAAAGTGTATTTAATTGAGTAGGCTTCAGTGTTTAAATTGAGCTTTTTTTTATATTATTTTTTTAAAACCAAAGAAGAACCCTAATTACTTATGAATATTTATATTCCTCTCAAAAAATGAATATATATAATTAAATCAAATAAAGTTAGATGTATATACTCCAAATAATTGGCTTTTCTACTTTTTATCTAAAAAAGAACATAGAAGAATCCTAATTACTAAAGAAATTAGGATAAATTTACATGAATATAACTAAACTATTTTATATTAATTACATGTCAAAATAGAAATTGTGAATAGAATTATCTATTAAAAAAACATAGTTTTCTCATCATAATCATAATCATATTATAATATATATAAATCTGGCTAATGTGGCTATATATCATAATATATAATGTAGTAGTTAATGTAGAATAGAATTCATCAGTCAATTAGGATTTGTTCATTATCGTGTAGAATAGATGAGCAAATAATAGATAAATTTTGTAGGAAAAAATTTGTCACACATGGTAAATATTAGTAAATTAAATATTGAATTTTGGACAAAAAAAAATCCCTACACTATAGCTAAATTAGTGAGAATTTTAAACACCATAAATCTAATAATTATTGGATGGTTTCGAAAATAAAATAGTAGAATGGAGTTACCAAAGTATTATTCTAATATAATAATATACTAATGGATTCAATTTAATAATTAAATAATATTTTAATGGTAAAGAAAATAAAAAGCCTAAGATAATAAATAGTTTTAGTGGTTTTTGAAGTAAGGTAATATAAGAAATTTAGTGACTTTAGACTATTATTATCATATATTTTTCATTAAGCTATTTATTTTATTTATAAATAAGTGTTAATGCTTGCATGATAAACACCCATATGATTTTTCTTTCTTATCAATTCACATGTAAAATCTAATGGATCCAACAATTAAATTTAAAAGAATAATATTTCAAGGTTTTTTTTTCCAGGCTTTTAGAGAGATTGTAATTCAAAATCTTAAAGTTTTATAACTTTTAATTCGTCTATGGCTCTACAACATGTAAATTCTCTATATGACATTGTCTTTTTATCAGACTTGTATTGAAAGAAATAATCGCAAAAAAAATAAAACTACATTAAAAATATTAATCTTAATCAATGTCATTATTTTTTGTTATATATATATATATATATATATATATATATATATATATATAATGTTTTATAATTAAATTTATTATTTTTTTAATAATATTTTAGGAACAAAAAATTTTCATTTTTTGATATGGAAATGTGTCATAAGTAGATAGAACAAGTATGTTTTTTCTCTTATTTTTTATATTAAATTTATTATTTTTTAAATAAATTTTCAAGGAGAAAAAAATTATAATTTTGGTATAGCAATAGGCCATAGACCGATGGGATAAATATATTTTTCTTTTCCTTTTTATAAATTTTTGAATACTACAGTAATTTAAATTTTTGAAAAAAATAGTAATATAAATTTAATAAATCATGTTTATTAATTACATTTTAAACTTAATTATATATTTTTACTTTTTATTATCTGTTGAAGGTTGTAAAACCAAATTCAAAAAATAGAATTTTCAATAAAAATATGTGAAAATCAATTAAATAGACACTTTGGTAATGTGCGAAACACGTTCTTGGAAAAATCAGTATTCTATTAATTTGACCAATAAAAAGAAATATTGATAACAACAATAAATTAAAATTGATTACAAAAGTAAATTAATTAATTTATTTAAAAAAATAGTTAATGATAACATGGACAAATAAAAATATATAAATTTGATAATAATATTTTTCTATCATAGTTGTAAATTATTTAAATATATACTTCTTATTCTTATTACCCATAATCATTTTTGTTGACAGTAAGTACAATGAGAAAAAAATATGAAGATAAAAATAAAGTTACATAATTAATTCTTTTTTTTATAATCTTGAAATTTTAATTATTATTATTAAAACTCATGCTTCTAATGCCTTATTTTGTTTACATCTAGTGATCTCTTCACAAGACAAATTTATAGCAGAAGAAAATAATAATTCTTATATAATGCAAATTGTTATATTCTCATGATATTATCCTATAATCACCATAAGAAATTACTTTTTTTCCATTTTTTTATTATATAAAAAAAAAGACAACAAAAAAACGGGAGCCACCCTAATTTTTTTCCCTTTTTAACTAATGTTAACAATAGCCTATTATGATTCTAATTTGTGTAATTTGTTTTTTTTATTAATTATTTATAGTTTATAATTATTTTGTTTTGTTATTCCTAATCATATTAAACCACCATTATTATTATTTTTTCTTTACACATTTTTTCTCTTTTTTTTCTTAACATTTTTTTCTTTTGTCTTTTTAATTGTTTTAAGGATGATGTGTTTAGTTTGAAATAGGTTAGAATTAATATATTAATTACTAATCCCAAAATTGAGGATAATCTATCTTGTTTTTTACACATTTTTTTGCCTACCTAAATTATAGTTTTTTTAAATTTATTTATCAGTTAATATATAATATGAATGAATGATGATGAAGAAGAAAATTATATATATAACACCTAATTTTGATTTAGAGAAACAAATCCTATTTTCCCCTCCAATGTTAGTGTGCTCTCTTGCCGACTGACCAACTTTCTTCTCCCTCCCTTTTTTACTTTTTTTTTTTTTTCTTATAAAGTTTCCGCTTTTTGATCGAGTATGGCTTCATTATCTATATTGGGATTATAACTCATAATTCCAATATAATTTGAAAACAAAATCTTTTTATCTTTGAAAAATATTCTTTAACTGTATAGGAAAATATTTCCTTTATAGAGTAGAATATTTATTTTAAAATTATTCGTATTTTCTATTTAGATGAAAATTCTTATTAAATAGAAATATAGTAGATAACATTATAAATAGGAGTATTATAAATAGGAGTGTTAAGAAGATGTTTATTTATATTTTTGTTTAGAGAATTATTATGAGGTTGAGGGTGATGTTGTTTTTCTTTCATCTTAAATTCACATTAAAATTCCCAATAGTGCACTAGCTAGATTGAAACTGCGTATGCAAAGATTAGAATAGCTAATGATGATGACCTTAGATTTGGGAGGGAATGTTGCCATCATAAATGTTAATGGCTTTTACAAATACCTTTTTGGAAAGTTCTTGAGTGATAGGCCAATAAATCTTTCGACTACGAGAAGTAGTTTGGCTGATATATGGTATCCTGTAGAAGGAGTGCGGATTGAGGAACCAGGGCAACAATTATACCTATTTTAGTTTTATCATAAATGAGATATCTAGAGAGTTCTAAATGCTGGGTCATATAGACATTTAATCAACACATTTTTTTTTCTCCCTTCTTTGAAACCAGACAAGCACTTAAAACATATTGTCTTATCTATGATTGATTTCTAGGTCCAAGTGCACGACCTCCTTAAAGGATTCAAATATGAACTGATTGGTGTTGTTACAGGAAATTATATTGGTATGTATATTGTCTCTGATCCTAAAACTTTTCTAGTTGTTTGTGGAACTATATGTGAATCAACGTTGCTAAGAAGTTTGATCGCCCCCGAAAATGAAAAAAAGTAAAATCAAGAAAGGAACTTATAAGTGGGTGTGACTTTTGTTCTGCTATTAAATGCTACCTACATTTTGATTCTATTGTGGGATTATCGGCCATGCATATAGGCTTTATTCTAAGCTATTTAAAATTCCAAATCCTCCCAATGAGTGATCTTACTCTATTGATCTCAAAGCTTTTATCCAGTACTCTTTCACCATGCGTACGTCTAAATGGTTAAGTGGTGTGTTAGGTGCTGAGTTTCCTTTGGACTTAGATGTGGGTAGCAACTCAGTCGCTGGTTCAGAGTTTCGAGTTTGAACAAGCTGGCACCTGTAGCAGCCCTGATACTTGTCTTTATTGTCCAAAGTGTATCACCCAATAACTCATGCCATTTTCGAGGAATCCTATCCACGATCTTCTGTAAGATCCCCTTGATTACTTTGTTAGTAGCTTCAGCCTACCCACTTGCCTGAGCATAGTAGGGGGTTGAATGTAACAGTTTTATCCCATATTCATTACAAAATTTCTTTACTCCCCTTATCTGTTTTGATCATTTAGGGTAGGCTTGTTCTCATCACAATATATTCCTTAATGAACCCAATTACTGCCTTCTGTGTGACATTTCAACCTCTACCCACTTTGAGAAGTAATCTGTAACCACCAGAATATAATAATAAGTTTATGAGGATGAGGAGTAGATTTTTCGAATGATGTCCATAGCTAATCCCCTGAAGAGCCAAGGCTTGATGATTGAGTAGAGCTCTATAGTTAGTGAGATTTGAACGGGACCATGTTTTTTACAGGCTCCACAATCCTTGGCATAATCTATACAATCCTGCTCCACCTTTGGCCACCAGTAACCATGGTATCACAGTAATTGCCTCATGAGCTTTCTTAACTAGTGAGCTCCTGCCTCTCCTTCATGAACCTCGGCTAGCATTGGAAACACTTCTTGACGAAACCAAAAAGGTGAATATGAAAACTTTTTGTAGTTAATTTGTGTTGATAGGAATTAAAATCAGACCAATTTTTATTTATTAGAATAATGTTTCTTCTTTTCGTTGTACACATATTGAAAGAATTTGTACAACACATGGAAGCATTAAAATTTTAAGAATTTAAAAATTGTTTTAAAGTTTCAAAAAATATTGTTAAACATTTTTTATGCATATTAACATGTTTAACAATATTTTCTCATTCTTTACCTTTGATTTTTATAGTTAAGTGATGAAACTTAAATTTGCTTTATAATTTCTTATAATTTAAATTATAATAATTCCTATTATTTGACCAAGTTTTTGTTTGAGGGTTGCGATTAAACTTTGGTAGATTGAAAATTTAAGCCTATATTCACTTTTGGGTTGATTGTTTTAGTTGGTTCAGATGATGGGCATGTAGAATTATTGGTTGCTACAAGTGCAGTTATTCCTGGTGCTATATGTCACTGAAAATTTTTTATGCTTGTTTTGTTGCTAAAATTCTTTCTTGGTTGATTGATTTGATTGTTGCTACAGCTCATGCATAACCCAACTCATTTTGGAGGTAAATGGAACCATGCTTTGGTTTTATGTTCGATGTCGACATTGCTTACTTGAAGAAACAAGTAAGTTTTCTTACATTGTATTTTTTATAGAGATTAGAAATGCAATGTGACTCTAATCCTACTGGCAAGTTCCAACTTCAAAATTATTTTTTGAAAAATGATTTTCAAAACTTCTAATCAAACATCATTTTCTTCTTAGCCTTCGTTTATTTTCTTTGTCTTCTTTTCCTAGTTAGATCTTTTTGGTTTCAGTTTTCAAACATAAGTATTTTTCTTCATTTTTCTTAAAAATGTTGATGTTTCTTCATTTTGTTGTCCTCTTATTACATTTTTGTGTTTCCTAATTTATATGTGTTGTTTTGGGTTGTTAGTAGCTTCATTCTATGAAATTTTGGGTTGTTACTATGCTTCTTCAAAAATTACACTGTGATTTTGTCTTATTATTAGGTAATAATCCTCATGTTTCTTGAATATGTTAGGTCATTACTGTTTTCTTGAGAGTAGAATCAATGCTCATATCATCTAATATCATCTTTGAATTATGAATTAATTATTTCAAAGCCCATTGTGTGTTACTGTTGCTTAGATTATCGGTGTTAAGAAGGAACTTAATTTCAATCTCCTTGAGACTGACACTCTTGCTCTAACAAATTTGCCACATCCTTCACTTTACGAGTATATATACGGACAATAGAAATTATTAAGTGTTTTTCACACCAACAGTTAGTTAAAATTGACATACTATATACAACAAAATTTTATCCCTATATATATGTGTGTGCCTTTATATTCATGTAGAGAAATATTATGGATAGTGTTTATTTGTTACTAGATTTTAGAATACTTGTCTTGATGATTGTAAACACGATATTTTAAATGTTATTTTGATGGAGAATGCTTACTTATCAATTGATTTTGCATATTTGAAATGTTATTTTAATGGATATTAGATATATTTGTTAATAGATTTTAGTATTGTAATTTTTTTTTAAAACATATTTTATCGGTTATAAAAAAAACTGACACAGAAAGTCTACATTCTACGATGACTGTATTGGAAGGCGTAAAAAAATTTACACTTTCTACATCGGTTCTTTAGATAATCGACATAAAAAGTGCTTTCGAAAGGGGAAAAATTAACCATTTTACGTCGGTTGTACGTGAAGGCCGACATAAAAAACCACATTTTACGTCGGCTCAGTTTTAACCGACGTAAAATATCAAATTTTTACGTTGATTCATTTAACCAACGTAAAATGTCAATTTTTTTTATGTCGCTTGAGACTACGTCACTGACCAGAACTGACGTAAAAATGGTAAAATAACTTGCATAAAAAGCTCTTTTTCCAGTAGTGCCCTTTCATTATAGTAATTCATAGTAATGATGCGTATTGCAATTTGAAATTCTTGCTTACACTATTTATATATAGACTCTATGCTATGATAATAACTTTGTTTTTTAAATATGATAAAACCTATTTATTTAAAATATAATAGTAATATTTTAAAAATCAAACAAGTGATAGAATTGATGAAGCTACCAATTCATAGTTTAATAGGTCAGAACAATTAAATTGGTTTTTAAACCTATTGAAATTAATTTATTTCTTTTTCTTAATTGTTATATTTTTCTTAAAATTTTCACATATAAAGGTACAATCATTGAAAAAAATAAAAATAAAAGTGGTTGAAAAAAAAAATAAACCGATGTTTGAAAAAAAATATTTTTTTATTAAATCAAATCGAAATGATTAATGATTTTTTTATTTAACTGGTTAAACTGATGCAACTCAAGCCTCGAGATGCAGCTCAAGTCAACCAGTTTTCCAGTAGTCCATAGTGTAGTGTAGTGTAGCTTTATTTTTGTAACTAATTTATGTTCTGTTGTAAGTAACTTGCATAATTGTTTCAGTTATAAAGTTGCAACTCTTGCAAGTTGCAGTTGTGATTATAGAGGAGTGTACTGTTGTAACCTCTATATATATAATCCAGCTTTTCTTTGTAAAATCAGAGGAAGAAATTCAATTTCGTTTGGTTCTTTTTCTTATCATGGAATCAGAGCTTAGTTCTCTGTTTCTTTTTCTTCTTCTCTACTTTCGTATTCTTTTGAAGTAATTCATCGTTCTTATTTTAATTCCTATATTTTTTTCTTCAATTTTCTATTTCTGTTTCATTGTTACTTCATTCTTCTGTTTCAATGGCCAGTGAAAGGCCATAAGAAAGTCTTAACAGACCTAGTTCATGCATCCTAATGAGAATCCATAGCTCATTCTAGTTTCTAATCTTTTAGATGAAAAGAATTATCACACATGGAGTAGAGCTATGAAATTAGCTTTGTTATCCATGGACAAACTAAAATTTTTTAATGGTTCAATTCAACAACCAACGAAGGAGGATAGTCTACATCCACTTCAAAAAAAAGAAATTTTACTGACCAATTTTTTTTGTTAGTAAAATTTTTTTAAAGTCAGTAACAGTAATTACTGACTCCAAAAATTAAGTTATTGACTCAAAAATTGGATCAGTAAAACTTCCGTCACAAAATTAAATATTACTGACAAAAAATTTGCGTCAGTAATATTGACGCAAATTTTTTGTCAGTAAAATAAAAAGTTTGATCAGTAATATTTTCAATTAATTACCGACCCGTTACTGACAAAAAAATACGTCAGTAATTACTGATCCAATTTTTTTGTCAATAAAATAAAATATTGGGTCGGTAATATTTTTCATTAATTACCGACCCATTACTGACCAAAAAAATGCGTCGATAATATTTTTCACTAATTATGTCACAAATATTAAAATTTTTTAGTATAAATGAAAATTCATTTGAAATCTTAATTTATTAAATCCATAAAATTAGTCAAAACTAATCTAATTTCACAACAAATTATTTACAAATGAATTCCTCTATGAAATTGAACCAAACACAATATGAATGATATTTAAAAATTCAAATAAGTTAGATTTAACACACAGAATAATGCACAACATTGCTAAAAAAAATTTAACATTATCATAAATTTCAGTGCAATTACAAAAGAAACAAAAGAAAATGTAGTGTTTTGTGTCTTTTGTATAAAAGCTTCACTTGTTCTCTTATAATGTCTTCAGCTTGAGGACAAGAGTCCTTGTAAAAATTCATAACAGTACCTCATTCTTGTTAATTATCCTCTGCAAAAGTTACAACTAAAAAAGATAATAGAAGGAAGAAGAAGAAGAGAACTTTAACTTACACTTCCTACTGTCTTCTGAACAACAGCAACACGCTGAAATGCCCTTTCAGACTCCAGAGTTCTAACTCGAAGCTTCAAATCACCTTGCTCCTGTCGAATATTATTAAATGCAAATTAATGCATCCAAAATCTTACAAGCATTCAAACTATAACCAAGTTTAAAACAAGAAAAATAGCAGTAACAACAGTAGCAGCCCCACAAAACCAAAAAAATAGCAGCAACGACAAAACAGAAAACAAGTTTAAGACTACAAAAAAGTAATTGTAGGAGCAGAGGAAAAACAGAACCAGTAACAAGTTTAAGACTAAAAAGATAGCAACAATAGTAGTAATATAGAACTAGAAAAATAGGACTTTAAGCAACACAAGACTAGAAAAACAGCAACAGTAAAATGGAACTAGCAACAAGTTTAACACCATAAAAATATCAGTAGTAGTAGCAGGGCAACAAAACCAAGAAAAATAGCAAGAAATTTATAGGTATTATAACTAGAACAGTGATTCAAGGAACTGTAA
>CAOJBK012124206.1:0-15439 GCA_948294925.1 Codiaeum variegatum
ATATATATATATATATATATATATATATATATATATATAGAATAAAATCCAACCATCCATATAGTTTAATCTAATTAAAAAAAATCAAGAAAATGGAAAAATATTTATCAAGACTTCATTAAAGGCATATTTGTAATTTTATAATTATGTAGGATTAATTTTAATTTTATAACTTTTAAAAGTTTGGTTTAGAGTTTCAGTTTTTAAGTGTTTGGTTGCAGCTTTATAAAAGTTTGGGTTTAGTTTCTTAAAATGTTTAGTTATAATTTGTTAAAAGTCTGGTTTCAATTTGTTAAAATTTTATTTTAGGTTGTTAAAAGCTTGGTTTCATAAGAAAAAAAAAGTTTGATTCGATTATTAAAAGTTTGATTTCAGAAATTTATAAATTTAGTAAATAGTATAAAATTGCAACTTTAAAACACCACAAACTTTATCTTTCATCAAAATTATCCCACCAAAAACTCACTAGAAAAATAAAATCAATCACTCTAGCTAAAGTACCTTAATTTTCACAAACTTTGAATCGTAAAAGTTGAAGCTCATGAAAACCGCACTTGAAAAATGAAGGTTACAAAAGTTAATTGTAGAAGCTTTTGATGAAATTAATGAACCTTGATTTTCACAAGCTAATTGCAGAAGTTTGAATGAGACAACAAAGAATGGAGATCGAAAGAGAGACGTATTTTGATGAAGTTTCTTATGTATGTCGATTGTGCTTCAAAAAAATGTATATCAATTGAATTTATAAATTATATTATACTATTTTCTTAATTTTTTGCCCACCCTTCAATTCAATCTTGGGTTTGCCATTGGTCTAAGTAATTATGTGGCATTTTATTGTTAATATACTGAGTTTGGGAATAAACAAGAACATAAATTGAATAACAATATTAATTAAAGTAATTAGTTAAAGTGAATAATAATTATTTAACGAAAACAAATTTAATTTTATATGATTAAATTATGGAAACCTTAATTAGCAATATTAAACCATGTTATAAAATTTGAGAATTGTGTAACTTTAATTTATTTTTTTTCCCAATAAAATTATATTAATTAAAGGGGATCAAGCCCACCAAATATAGTGTTACAATTAATAGGCCAATTCAAGTGATAATGGACTAATAGCCAGATAAAAAAATACCCAATTTATGGGAATGGGTTGAGTACCCAATACAACCACATTAGGGTTTAGAATCAACAAGAAAGAAAGATGGTAAAATAACATTGAGTTAACGCTCCACCGTGGTGGCCTTCCATTGCCGTGCATCACAAATGCATTGTGTTCCATGTCCAGCTAAGATAAATTAGATAAATCACTCGAGTAAATTGTCTAAAAGAGTAATCCTTAAATTTTAGAAGCTTGAAAACATCATAAATAATGAACAAACATACTAGTCTTGATGCAAAAAAAAAAGGCTAATCTCATCAAGCATCAACTGGAATGTGAGGCCTTAAGCCTCTCTCAATGCAAGGATGAAAGAAAGTGAACTTTGGAATAAATCACCCTTATATAGCTACAATTACCTCACCATCTTTAAGAAGAAAATAAGAAATATGGTCAATACAAGTGGTCTTTTAGGAAGGGAATGAGGTAGAACTATCAATAAACCAATGTGGAGCTTGAAAATCAACTTAAAAAGCATTACATAGAAGGCTAATGAGGAAGATCTACTGTTAAAATGAGTGGCAAATGAGAAGGTCATGAACTATGATTTATTACCTACTTAATGACCAAGAATGAACTAAGAATAACTTAAGGAAAATGTGAAAAGAAGATAAAAAACATTGGTAACCCCATCAATGGCCTTAGCCACTAAAGTTTTCTCTAAGCGAATCTGTAGATCTCGAGAGTGCCACCCACATAATAGACAGGTGAACACATAATATAGATTAGTAATATTATAAAATCCCTAACATTATTGTATCATAGGTAGCACAATTATATAAATTTTTTGCAAACATTGTTTTTCCCGTTTCTTAGCATAGAAAACTAATAATTTATGTAGGAATTTACAAGGTGATATGTAAAGTTGGTTGACAATTATGTTGCCTAATTTGTTTATGAAAAAAAAAGTTGGGGATATGAAGCATTCATATAGAAACTTCTAATTATAAAATAAACATCATATGATTGTATTCTTAGCAAACAAGAATTTAATGAATCTAAAATAGGAGTATAGGATTTCAAATTATAGTGTCAAGTTTTGGCATATCATTAAATTTGGAATAAGGATAAATAATTTACACTTGCGTCGTTTGTCGTTAGTTAAAAGTATTTTTACTTTATGACGGTTGAATCTATGCAACAACAACCATTTTGCACTATATGCCTTGGTGAAATAAGGTAGTGCTGAAGCTATGTCATGCGAGACAGTGAATAAGTAAGTTTATTTTGTTTATAATATGAGCACGTTAGAAAAATAAAATCCATTTGAGCAGTCTACTTTAGATTTACCTCTGCGATTAAGTCTTCCATAATGGTACACAAGTATTGAATCAAGTACACTTCACAGTCATAACTACATGAAAATAAAGTATATAAGTTATAAATTAAATTTAACTGAATTAGTTATAGCCGATAGAAATAATAAAAATTAATTTGTAAATTGGTATGACAGTACATATTTGTTTATTGGTAAATCGGGGCAATTGTCATTGGGAAAGTGTTAAGGTGGTAGTCACCAGTTGCATTGTCCCCACCATATAGTTGTGGATGCGATATCAGGCTATCCAGTAATGCAACCTAAATTATATGATGTGTTTGTCATGTGTGTTAATATAGTGTAGAAGTAGCACTTGACGGGTGAAAAATATATTTAATTTTTGTTTTGCAAATTCAAATTTCCTTAAGAGTTGACAAACTACTAGTTTAAGGACAATTTCAGACTTCCTTTACAGTTTAGTGAAATGTCACTGTCCACAATACAAGCATTCTTTTCCTTCAAATTTAGCATGACCAACCACCAATGGTCATATTTGCAGACGGGGAGAAAAATCTATTTATCATCACACCTTGATTGGGTTAGCTAACAACTTGAATATAATTGGCGATTCAATATTATATCTTGTATCAAATGATGAAAGTCTTTAGATATATACTGTTTATCACGTGCTTAAAATTTTGATGTATACATTAGGACCAACATAGGTGTTAAGGAATGATTTGAAGGCCGGTCGTGCTGGTTTCAAGACCTTTAACTGAATAAAGATGAAGTTTGTGTTACTTACAGAGAAGGTTCACAGTGGATCAATATTAAAAATAAAATAAAATACCGAAAAGTGCACTGGAAAAAACCAGTTCTTCCATTCTCTATTATTGGACCATTCTTCTTTTGATAGTAGGTTAATGACAATGTTGATTATCTAATGCAATGTTGAAGTATAAATAGTCGGATGTATGTTAACCAATCGTCCATCTTATTTTTTTTTATCTCGGATCAAAGCAACTGGGAAGTGAACGTAGTAATAGTGATTACATTTTAAACATACCTCAAAAGAAACCCACTTTCTTCCTTTGAGGGACATAAAAGTAGCCCTTTTTGTAACCTCGTTGAGTGATTTACACAAAACTTCACTGATAAAGAATAGCATACAACAATTGTGTTAATGGTACATGTTAATCAAAGGCGAAAAAACATTTATAATATGATAGGTACCTTGAACATGATATTATGATTAATAATTATGTTAAAAAAGGTTAGGGTTTGTGTCAATAAATATTTACTTGGGATCTGCATTGTTGGCCCATGCATATGCGGAATCATGTTTATCTGGAAAGCCTGATTCTATATTTGATGTGCGTTTCAGGTCAGGTACTTCCTTCAAATTAAAATCTAGTATGAGAAATTTCAATAAGGTTAAAAAATTTTCAACATAATAAACAACTTTACAAGTTAATCATAGGCTATCATTTGTACCTGCATTTTCATCAGTCTTTTGCTTCTTTGAGCAGGCACAATTGGCATTTGCACTTCATCTATTGGATTTCCTTTTCCTCATTGAGCAGTTTTTTTTCAACAAGTCTAGTTTTGAATTAGTGGTCTACTCCATTTTCTGAGTTACTAAAACACCATTTGTTCAGGGGCCCAGTTGGTTTTTGTATTTTGTTGATGAAATCCAAATTACCTTGGGCAATGATGTAGATGTCTTATTTTTTGGGGAGGTTAAAACATCATTTTTTGGTGAAGATAGTTTGTCCAACTTCCTCTTGTGGCAACACTGTGAGATGATAGAAGCCAATTTTGTTTGACTTGCACTTAACTATAAGCCTACAGATTTCTTCTTACCTGTTGGACTACTTTGGCATATCTTAGTAAGTTGTGTTGCCTTGACAATGGTGTTTGGCAGTAGTGCTGATTGTTTTGCTTGCTTCTGTACAAATGGTGGGAAAATGAGATGGTCCCATTTGGTCTTAAACATTTGAATTTTGGGGATCTAATTCTTCACCGATAGGGGACTATTGAACATTTGCATATCGAATTAACAGGTGCTTGATTTCTCACATTTCTTTTGCCAAGTTGGTAAGGTCTGCCTTAATCCTTAATATTTCCTTGTGGAAATCCTAAAATTGCGAACATAAGTAGAATGAATGTTAAGTACCTAACAAAAAAGCTGTGTAAATTATCATATCTCATAAATTTAAGATGTTTGAAGTATTTCTCATAATCTGATGTGAATGGAGACAACATAATGTTGATTTAGAGTTGCCGACGGTTAACACGTTGACCTATTATGATTATTTGTTATAATTATGCTAAGAAGAACTTAAAGTACATCTATAGAATCTATAATATAAACAAGGAATTATCCATGATGCATTGATCCACTGTGTGAAAAAAAAATAATTGTAGACAATCTAGTTATAATTATTAAATTAAACATTTTTTAATCAATATTATCTGTTTGAAAACCTTGCTAGTATCTATTCCACTACGACGTTTTACTTGCCATAGAGCACTCCTAACATAAGCTTCATCCCAATATTGCATTGTTGGTGGATCTGATAGATTTTTTGAAATTACACTAGCATCCATGAGCAATTGCTATAGGTAGAAAATATGACAAGCGAACACCATTTATAAGATAATGTACTTGATGATTTTTATAAAAAATGATGTATTAGACCCGTTTGTTATATACTAAAGATACCTATAGATGTAGATGCAACCACTGATCCATCTTGTCCTGCCATTCTTACTTTTGAAATTTCGAATACCATCTAGCAATCGAAAAAAACATATGTTACCCATTTGTAGTTATTGGATTGCTTCATTATTGCCAGAAGGCGGAGAGTGGTATTGCTCACTTTCAGACCTTTTGTTGGATTGATGAGACTTGTGATTGCAAATAAGAAGAATCTGACCTTGAAGTCTTCATTCGCAGGTAGTGTTTTCAATTATTTTGACAGATCATTAATGTTAATGATGTCCATTCCAAGATTGAATTTACGATGCAACTTTGCAATGTCAACTCCTTCTTTGTCATCTATGTCTGGACTTGCCACAGGTAAGCCCATAATTTGATGAACAACACTAATGGTGATCTTCAACTTTTTTTCCATGCAAAGATAGTTCCAATGTTTCAACATCAAATCTTTTGATTAGTTTCGATATCAGCTTATTGCGTAACATCTGGATAGGCACATGCAGCAGACCACCAATTCCAAGAGTTTTGATTATGTTTCTCTTTGTATTATCAAAAGAACATATCAACATGTCAAATTTGAAAATGCCACATAGGGTGCATAGATATCCCCATTGATTAATATGCTTGGTTAAAAATTACATTAATTAAATAATAATTAAATATTTGGAGATTAGGTAGCTGTAAACAAATATGGCAACCTGATCAGTTTTCGTTGCTGTTGCTCTCTTGTTCTTCCTCTTCTATGCTGCACCTTTGGATTCTAGTACTTTTTTCCTTATTGTATGACCTTTAGCTGCCAAAGAAGTTGTTTTTTGTTTCATTCTTCTATATGTTTTCATGGTTGGACTACATACAAGCAAATGCACCATGATGTAATGCGAGTTAATTTAATAAAATCTTACTAACAATCAAATAAAAATTTGATGCATTACCTTGATGGATGAATACCCCCCTCGTTATTGTTGAAATTTTTTGTAATATCATTGTCAACTTCCATGGTAAATGTTAGATATAACTTAGTTAAAGTAATTCGATGATTGCATAGACTCAAATGTTACTAACATATCTTTCCTCATTTATAGAAAAAGCATAATGGGATATTGTATTTTTTTAATATCATGTGAGAACGCGCATATGAGGTTACCATCATGTGAATAGTATTTGTGATAACACACGCATCTTCCAAATCAGCTAGTGAATTTTAGCTCAAAGTATGCATGACAATTTGACTTATCTGTGCACTTATACTAATTTAAATGAAATATTTTGCTTAATGATAGTAACCAATGGAAAGAAAACTAATTTTAACCATTGAGATAGTTATAAAGTGATTGATCATGAAAAGAAAATATAAAGTGATCGATCATGAAAAGCAAATGTATGAAATACATATGAAGCAACGAACTAAAATTACCCCTAAAAATGTGTAATCTCCTATCCAAATAAATCAAACCTTAACCGTTCACATAAATTGATAACATATATGTTTCACGAGCTGAATATATTATAATCTTCTGCTAATATGAGTAATAAATTGAAACAAGTTGTTTGACTTATGCGATTGCGTGGTCGACCAAAGTGTGTATTGTGCCTATATGGGAAAGAGCTTTGTTGATTGGTTGGGTGATGAACACTCACTGTTGTCAATGGCAACCAAATCCTTTCAATATGGGTTATATATTCATAGGTTTCAGTCGATGAATATGGGTAAAATGCTTGTAGTTGAATATTTGTCAAAAATTTATAAATTTTTTTTAGTTTACTATAAAATTTGAAATCATGAAATATGATTTAGGTAAATCGCCTGACCAAATCGAAGTTTCTCTATTTCACTGTAATAATGTTTCGCGCCTTTGAGGTGAAACCCTAAAATAAATATTTACCAAAATCCCAAGCAATGTTTCACATTTATTGGGGTACACTAATATGAATATTTTTTTATATGTAAAAATTTACCCCTTGTTTGGTATAAATGAATTCCATAAAATTTTATGGAATTCATTTGCAAATCCAATTTCCTATGTTTGGTTTAAATGAAAATTTCACTTTTTTTGTTGAATTTCATTAAAGAATTCATTTTAAAAGTAATTTTAAATAAAATTTGTTTGCGAATTTCAACATTTTTTTATGATTAATTTAGTAGAAATAAATTCTAACAATTTGATAAGTTAGAATTCCAAATGAATTCTTAGTTTTACAGTTTGGTTAGCCCATGAAAGGGGCATAGCAAGAAATTTGCAATTTTTGGTTAGTTATTCGCATGTAATGACAATAGTGTCGTGTCGGCTAAATTGTAATGCTCATATTGGTCTCTTAGATTTATGATTCTCCATGTGTCCAAACTAGTTTACCAATGAATTCATACGCTGGGTACTATAGTGATCAATCCCATTAATATGTCCATAAGCATCTGCGATTCTTGCCTATGATATGTAAGTGACAATGGTTGACTTTTGTTTATATTTTTTTTATTTTCCAAAGTATAGATTTTAGGCTTGAGAACTTGCGACTAATAAAAACTAGACCATATTATAATAACTTTCAAATTGTTTATACTAGAAAATTATATAATTTAATTTATAAATAAAAGGAAAAAATGGCATTGGCCTTTACAATATGCTAGTAGTTTGTTGAAAGTGAAGCTGTGAAAATAAAAAAGACAGTGAAGAAAACTAAAACATGTATTGAGTGTTGCCAACAACAATGACAATGCTCGTGAACACAACACATGGTAGTAAAGAATCCCAACCATAAACCTATATCTTTAATGATAAAAGGACAAATATGTTCTGGTCTGGCAACAATCAATTGCCTATAGATTTGGTAACTATGGTCAAATAACTTCCAGGAACCAATGATACGAGTGTATATTGTGTCAATGGCCAGAGCTCTTAATGTGCAAAATTATTCAAAGACAAGCAGAAAGGTCAACACATGGCATGGGAAGAATACCTCAATTGTAAAAGAACATGATTTCGAATAAAATGGTTGGAATTCTGAAACTCCTTTACTACAATTTGTTTAGGTTTTACTAAATTTTAGAAAGTAAAATGAAATTAACATTTGGAAATGAAGATTGCAAACATGTTGCGTATATTCATTGAAAATCAAAGATTACAGTGAAATGAAAATACTGAGGAAAGCTTGAAAATTAATGAACATAGTGAAAGGAAAATTGCTTGATGAAATACTAAAAAGTAAACTGAAGTTGTGAATTTCAAGTTGAAAGTTGTGGTTTGATTGTTTGATCTCAGTTGTTCATTGTTTGAAGATGAGTGTGCTTTGATTGATAAGTCGTGTGTGTGTCTACCATTGCCACTTTTATACTGCCTCCTAAGCTAGAAGTCAGAACACCATAAGTCATTTTGTTGAATTAAATGTGTAGCTACAGTACGTTACATGTCTTTGGCAGCATGTCTCATCATTTTGGAAATCTCTAGTTATCTGATGCTGAGTCATTTGATTAAATGGACTTCTTAGTTTGACTCAACTATTTTTTGTGCCATTAAATCCAAAAAGCAAACTCATTTGAGCTTTCAAATAATTAATTTAATTATTTTTATATTTTAAATGACAAAAATTATTTTTAGGCGCGAATAGAATGATTATAAATCAAGGACATATAAAATGACGTGTGTTGTGATGATGTCGATGTTTTCATGAATATGGGTTTGCTATGACAATTGACTATGATTGTGGCAAAAAGTCGTTGCTATGCATTTATTTGTTCTTATAAATTAATGAAAGTGCAAATACCATGCACATCATAAATTTGTTAAGGTCAAATGATTAAATGATGCCGAAAGGTTGTTGGTGAAAAAGAAGATTAGATTATCTTTTTTTATTTTCATATATTACTTTAGCGCTAGAATGGTTTACATCACAAAATCTATATAATATATATAAATAAGTGAATGGAATTCATAGTTGCTTGACATGTGGCATTTTTATTAATTTATAATTAGTTATTATATTTAATTATAATGTTCTAAGTTCATGAATATATATTCTTTTTAAATGGATTAATTAATATATATATGACTTTAAAATGGGTTTGGTTTTGAAACATGTTTGGTATGTAATTGAGTTATTTCCTACGTTGAATTAAGTTATGAAATTATTGTTTTTTCTTAGATTACGTTTGTATTTTTTTTATTATTAGTTTTTTATGGTTCATGTTTACTTTAGTTACATATACTATAAATAAAATATTTATCTCGATATACACATATTGAAAAAGCTAGAATAGGGGTGTAATCGAGTTGAGTCAATCCCGAGTATTAGGCTACTAGAGATAGAGCTCGGTCTCAAATATTGAGCTTGAGCTCTAGCCGAGTTTTGAATAGCTCAAACTTGAGCTCGAGCTCATGTATAATTATCGGGCTCAGGCTTCGGGCTCGAGCCTAAGTGAGCAAAAGAATATTTTACTCAAAGTGAGTAAACACAATATCAAGCTCGACTCGACTTGATTACTTAATTTTTCAAAAAAAACTCGAGCTCGACTTGACTAGATAACTTAAATTTTCAAATAAGCTCGAGCTCTACTCGACTCGATTACATAAATATTTAAAGAAACTCAAGCTCAACTAATTAAAATGACAACTATTAATAATATATAAAGGGTAAAGTTTTAAATATAATGAAGATCGATTAGGCCTGTTAGCATATTGAGCAAAGTAATAAATATCTCAAGCTCGACTCGATTATATACTCGGGTAGCTCGAGCTCAAGCTTGAGTCCATTAAACCAAGTCGATTTCGACTATTTTTCAAGTTGATCTTGAGTAGCTCACAATTAGGCTTGACTCACTTATACCCCTAAGCTACATTAATTATCCAAATTTTATCATTGTACTGTTAACCATAATTACTTGAATAGAAATTATATGTTTCACTAATAGGCCTTCTTCTTTTCTGCTGAACTAAATGGATTTTGACTGATTAAAATTGATGTTTGCTTAAAACTGATTTTCATTGAACTTATTTATTGTTGAAATGATTTTTATTGATTATAAATGATTTATATAGATTGGAATTGATTTTTTAATTATTTTATGATCTTATTTTTATTGATTTATGGTTATTAAACTGATTTGAACTAAACCTATTTTTATAGAACTTTTTTTTAATTATTAAAATTAATTTTAACTTATTAAAACTTATTTTAATTATTAATACAAATATTTACATTTTATGTATTTTTATTTTTTTAAGATAAAGAGAACAAGGCATAAAAAATTATTTACGTAAGGATAAAGAAAAAAAATTGTAAATGTAATATTTGTTCACGAATCCTAATAAAAGTTTACATTAAATTAATTGAAGTATAGATATAGTTTTTTTTGAGAAAAAAAGAATATTTTTAGATATTTTTATTAAACATTTTAATTATTCAAACTAATTGATTAATGTAATTTAATTATGAGCTCTAAAATTATTGGGGGTAGGAAGAAGACACATTATTACTAGGTTTTATAGAGTACCCCAGACTAGCTGTCGCACTTTTTCTTACTTATATGATTCATAATACAACATCAGATCAACCATTTTTTTTTCTTTTTTATTTCCTTCCAACCAATAGAACAAGTTTCATCTAATCCATGCTCAATGTCGTACCAAAATACGTTAGAAGCACATACGCCTGCTAGGCAAGATTTCAATGTGGTTGTTGAATTGGCTTATCGGGTGAGTTATATAAATTATCCCCCTTGTAATTTAGCCTTATTATGTACGTTGCGTAATCAGTTAATGAAATGAAAATACTTTGTTCATATTTATCTATTGCTGAATTTGTGTTGGCACTTCATGGTTAGAATGATTGTATGAATGTTATATATGTGTTCTGTAATTATTTGTAACATGCATACCTTGACACCGATTCATCTGTTGATTATGGATATCTTGTGGCCATGGGTATGCCTTATCCAAACTTGGAAGAATTAGTTGAGAATGCTAACATATATGTAAAGTCAATAAGATTCTGTTATGTTAAATCCTCTATCTCAAAAGGGAAAGATGGTAAACCGAGATGGCAGACGTTGTCTTGTCATAGGGCATATGTCTAAAAATCTACCTCTAGGAAAGTCACACATCCTAGACCTTGGCATGGTGTTGATTGTCCAGCGAAAGTCTTAGCATTTGTGAACATTGATGGTCATTGGTGAATCATAAGGGTTATCTTGGAACACAACCATGAAATGTCTCCTTTGAAGTTATGATTTATTAGATAACATAGGTTAATCCCAACTCATGTTAAAATACGGCTTGAGTTGAATGATTCATCATGAGTACGATTGTCTAAATCTATATGGCCATTTATTGAAGATGCGTGCGGATATGATCATTTATGTTTCACCGAACGAGATTTCCATAATCATGTTTCTAACACTAGATCCTTAAATCAAGTTAACGGTGATGTTGAGTCAGTATTGAGGATGTTCACCCAGTTCCAACAATAAAACTCTTAATTCTACTATGCAATTGACGTCGATGAGAATGGACGGAAGCACAATCTGCTATCGGTTGATGCATGTAGTAAGGTAGTGTACAAAGAGGTTGGTGATGTTATTAGTTTTGACACAGCGTACTTGTTGAACAAGTATCATATGCCGATTGAGCTATTTATAGGTGTCAACCATCATGAGCAATTAACGTTAATGGGATGTGCATTACTTAGAAATAAGGAAGAAGACTCATTCGTATGGGTATTCGAGAATTGGCTAGAAGCTATGGATGGGGTTTCACCTGGTGCTATATTGACCGATCAATGCTCTAGCATCGATGGCGCTTTGCAACATGTGATGCCAAGTATATGACATAGGCTACGTATATGTCATATTCTCACTAAGTTCCCTAACAAGCTCAAGGGTTTAACTAAATATTATGATATAAAGTCAAAATTCATGGACATAGTTCACAACATTCATACAATTGAGTCATTTGAAGAAGAATGGGAATAAATGATAACAACCTATGGTCTACAGCGAAATCGGTGGTTAACATCCCTATATGATATACAATCGATGTGGGTACCTGTCTACCTGTGTGGGTGTTTTTGGGTAGGCATGTGTTCAACACAATGCAGTGAAGGCATGAATGGTTTCTTTGATGGGTATGTCCATTCTAAAACCTCATTTAAGCAATTTGTTGATCAATACGAGAAATCTATGAAATACAAAATAAAAAATGAGACATCTGCCTACTATAAGTGCATGGTTTCCAAAATCCCTTGTATTACAGCACTTGGGATTGAAAAGTAATTCCAGACATGTTATACGAGCTATGGATTTAGGAGATTCCAAATTGAGCTTCTTAAATTAATGTGGTGCAATGCAGAATTGTATGCGGACAATCAAACATCACCATGTTACTCGTATGAGGTCCGTGAGATTATATTTATTAGTGATATGAAAATAAAGTGTGTTAAATTTAGTGTTAATTACTAACCTGCATCAAGGGATATTGAATGTGATTGCAAATTGTTTGAGAGTCATGGTATATTTTGTTTCCATGCTCTATGTGTGTTGATATTGAATGGTCAATATGAAGTAGATGGCAGGTATGTGTTACACTGTTGGATATGTGATGTCCGGAGGGGCCACACTAAGGTGTCGGTAGGTTCCGTGTGTCCGATTTTGAAGGATGAAGTAGCAAGATATAAGGAATTGGAGAAGTGTTTCAATGAGGTTGAGAACCTTACTTGTGAAGGTGCAAACGGGTATGGACATGTCGCAATGTGTACCAACATTTCCTCATTATGAACTAGTACAATTGGTTAGTTGTCTTGATGACACATAAATTTATTGGTTGATGAATATATTTTGTGTCTTGATATTGCAAATTATAATTAGTCATCTTATAATATGTAGAGCAACCCTCTAACAGAATGTGGAAGCAATGCTATGGCCAATGTATGTAATAATTATTACTTTATAATTTTAGTCATGCTCTTATGTAGTATATGACTTTGGTTTAGAACATAGACAGTTCAAATTTTTACATAATTTAGTAATTATTTGCATCAAATATAACTTAAATTTTGATAGATTATGTTAATTAGGTAGTTTCCCTTATTAAGGTATTCATGATAATGTTTTAAAGTATAAGGTGAAGTTGCTTTCTATGGTTACTTTGTTTGTATTGTTTTTTGGAAAAGGTCAAATTTCTATTTATATTATTCGTATATTCTATTATTCTTTAGTAATTGTTGTTAAATTGTGAAATAACAAATAAAATTTATGGAAAATAATTATAATTATAAATATTGTAATGATCAAAGCAATTTTATAAATTTATATTTATTCATAAACAATTTTGTATTTATATTTTTTATTTTCTTTTTTTTTTACTTCCAAGATGAATGACAATAAATTGTCTGATTTGCCAAAAATTAAACATAAGTATTTGAATTTTGTAAAAAATGTAACTTTGTTTTTAACAGAGTAAGTTAAATCATAAATGAAAAATATTAAAAAAAATTCTTTTATGATAAAAGACTAGTTTAGGGAAAAAAATATGAAAAGGAGAAATTATTCATTAAATAAATTAATAATTTTTTTAAAAAAATTATTTGAAGTTATAAAATGGTCACTTTTTTTTTTTATTTAGGCTTTTTGTTACATCTGTATATATATATAGTCTTGTATTATGATTTTACTTATTGTATACCACTACCCATTTTATGTTCAAAATTAATATGTTATTTGCGTAAGTTAAGTTTTATTACTAGTACGGAAAAAAAAAACCCAAATAACATGTAAAAAGAATTTCTAGTAAAAAATGTTTACTGTTATGTACAAAGTAACATTAATTTTTGTTATAAAGAATACTAACATGATGAATTTAGATTTAATAATTTCTTGTTCATTCTTTGTACAGACTGTTGTCCCTTAGAATTTAGGTTGCAGGATCCCGATATCAAGCAACATTTCTCTATCATCGTCCACTGTGAGATTTTTGCTGCAGTGGTCAATATGAAATTTTGTTATGTTATACAAAATTATTATATGAAATTTCACCTTTTATGGTTTAATGAAATTACATTAGAATTGAAATGTTTAAACGTTTCTCAAATTATTTTACTGTATATATATATATATATATATATATAAAGGTTTTGCAATTGTTTGTGCAAGTGACGCTGGGTGGGTTCATATGATGCAATTAGCAATGGATGAGATCTTATTGGATAGATATCAACCATTGTATAAATTATAATCTATTTTAAAAAGTTATTCATTATATATACAATACATTTTTTGATTTCATGGCTATCTGGTATATACAATTAATCGTGTTTAATGTAATAAGATTTTTTCTTTAGTTTCAAACGTTTAACATAATATGATTAGCAAAGTTAAAAAATAGTCCTATTCCATATTTGGTATATTTCAATTGGGCATTAATACACCATTATTTATATAAAAAATATAATTTGCCCTAAATATTAAAATTTTTTAGCAGAATTTGTACATACATTCAATTAATTTTATATAATTTTTTCAGTTTTTACACAAAAATAGTTGATTATTCCCAAAAGTTTATTTTTATTTTTTATTTTTGACTTAATTTAAGCTTATAAGTCAAAGTTATCAAATGTACAAATATTTGAATTTTAAGTTGTAAATGAAATTACGTAGGGTTAGTAAACACCTTATTGTCAATTGAATGTTTGATTTAGACTATAAAATTGAAAATTTTCAAATGAACATCATAATTGATGTTTGATTAAGAGAATGTGTATTGAAGTGAAAGTTCAGAGTAAAAAAGATGAAATTTGGTGTAAAGTAAGTGAATCACGAAATGTATTGACACTTTATGTTCTTTTCCTTTATATATTGTATTTATTTGGTTTATTATCAATGCAATTAGATAATATATCAAGAAAGTATGCAAATAATATTTGGCAAAAAAAGTACACAAATAATTGATGGGCAATATGGATATAAAATAAAAAATAAACTTATTTATCAATGATAACATTTTAAACATTAAAAAGTAACAAATTAGATTAAAAATTGTTAAATGTTTTTATGACCTTAAAAATAAAAAAAAAATATACTACCTATTCACATTTTTTTTTTATAATAATTGGGTTCATTGGCCCTCCCCCCACCCCCCCTAAAATTTTTTAATGGATCCCCTATTATTTTACCCAAATAATCTCAACAGTTGCATATAGTACACATTCTCACGTGTTATGGCTATATATGGAAAGGATTGTTTTACATGATTTTTGACCTTTGTTCCACACTCATAATAGAATTGCAATATGTTAACATCATGGCATACAC